>JBAMJR010000312.1:512500-551829 GCA_038501785.1 Myoxocephalus aenaeus | reverse complement strand
AGGAGAGGAAGAAGAGGAGGACGCAGGAGGAGAGGAAAGAAGAGGTATGAGAGGAAGAAGAGGAAGAGGAGAGGAAGAAGAGGACGAGGAGGAGGCGAGGAGGAGGAGAGGAGAGAGGAGGAGAGGAAGAAGAGGAAGAGGAGAGGAAGAAGAGGAAGAGGAGGAGGAGGAGGAGAGGAAGAAGAGGAAGAGGAGGAGAGAGGAAGAAGAGGACGAGAGGAAGAAGAGGAAGAAGAGAGGAAGAGGAGGAGGAGGAGAGGAAGAAGAGGAAGAGGAGGAGGAGGAGAGGAAGAAGAGGAAGAGGAGGAGGAGAGGAAGAAGAGGAGGAGAGGAAGAAGAGGAGAGGAGACGACGGAGAGAGGAAGAGAGAGGAAGAAGAGAGAGAAGAGGAGAGGAGGAGGAGAGGAAGAAGAGGAAGAGGAGGAGGAGAGGAGGAGGAGAGGAGAGAGGAGGAGAGGAGGAGGAGGAGAGGAAGAGGAAGAAGGAGAGAGAGGAGGAGGAGGAGAGGAAGAGAGGAGAGGAGGAGAGGAAGAGGAGGAGAGAGGAGGAGGAGGAGAGGAGAGGAGGAGGAGGAGAGGAGAGGAGGAGGAGGAGGAGGAGAGGAGAGAGGAGGAGGAGGAGGAGGAGGAGAGGAGGAGGAGGAAGAGGAGAGGAAGAGGAGGAGGAGAGGAGGAGGAGGAGAGGAGAGAGGAGGAGAGGAGGAGGAGAGAGGAGAGAGAGGAGGAGGAGGAGAAGAGGAGGACGAGGAGGAGAGGAAGAAGAGGAAGAGGAGGAGAGGAAGAGGAGGACGAGAGGAAGAAGAGGAAGAGGAGGAGGAGGAGAGGAAGAAGAGGAAGAGGAGGAGGAGAGGAAGAAGAGGACGAGAGGAAGAAGAGGAAGAGGAGGAGAGGAAGAAGAGGACGAGGAGGAGGAGAAGAGGAGGAGGAGGAGGAGAGGAAGAAGAGGAGGACGAGGAGGAGAGGAAGAAGAGGATGAGAGGAAGAAGAGGAAGAGGAGGAGAGGAAGAAGAGGACGAGGAGGAGAGGAAGAGGAGGACGAGGAGGAGAGGAAGGAAGAGGAAGAGAGGAAGAAGAGGAAGAGGAGGAGGAGGAGGAGAAGAGGAGGAGGAGGAGGAGAGGAAGAAGAGGAAGAGAGGAAGAAGAGGAAGAGGAGGAGGAGGAGGAGAAGAGGAGAGAGGAGAGGAAGAAGAGGAAGAGAGGAAGAAGAGGAAGAGGAGGAGGAGGAGGAGAAGAGGAGGACGAGGAGGAGAGGAAGAAGAGGAAGAGAGGAAGAAGAGGAAGAGGAGGAGGAGGAGGAGAAGAGGAGGAGGAGAGGAAGAAGAGGACGAGGAGGAGAGGAAGAGGAGGACGAGGAGGAGAGGAAAGAAGAGGAAGAGAGGAAGAAGAGGAAGAGGAGGAGGAGGAGGAGAAGAGGAGGACGAGGAGGAGAGGAAGAAGAGGAAGAGAGGAAGAAGAGGAAGAGGAGGAGGAGGAGGAGAAGAGGAGGAGGAGAGGAAGAAGAGGACGAGGAGGAGGAGAAGAGGAGGAGGAGGAGGAGAGAAGAAGAAGAGGAAGAGGAGGAGGAGGAGGAGAAGAGGAGGAGGAGAGGAAGAAGAGGACGAGGAGGAGGAGAAGAGGAGGAGGAGAGGAAGAAGAGGACGAGGAGGAGGAGAAGAGGAGGAGGAGGAGGAGAGGAAGAAGAGGACGAGGAGGAGTAGGAGAGGAAGAAGAGGGAAGAAGAGGAAGAGGAGGAGTACCTGACACTGGCGGAGGTACGGAGTGATTCTTGAGGGTTCGATGTTCTTGATGAGCAACATCCTGAAGTCTTCCATCTGCAGCCAGCAGAGCTCGTCCTCACACAGCTCCATAGTACTAGTACACACTCTGAGTACTAGTACACACTCTGAGTGGTAGGACACACTCTGAGTACTAGGACACACTCTGAGTATTAGTACACACTCTGAGTGGTAGGACACACTCTGAGTACTAGTACACACTCTGAGTGGTAGTACACACTCTGAGTACTAGTACACACTCTGAGTGGTTAGGACACACTCTGAGTACTAGTACACACTCTGAGTACTAGTACACACTCTGAGTACTAGTACACACTCAGTGTTAGGACACACTCTGAGTATTAGTACACACTCTGAGTACTAGTACACACTCTGAGTGGTAGGACACACTCTGAGTGTTAGTACACACTCTGAGTGGTAGTACACACTCTGAGTACTAGTACACACTCTGAGTGTTAGTACACACTCTGAGTACTAGTACACACTCTGAGTACTAGTACACACACTCTGAGTGGTAGGACACACTCTGAGTGGTAGGACACACTCTGAGTGGTAGTATACACTCAGTGTTAGGACACACTCTGAGTATTAGTACACACTCTGAGTACTAGTACACACTCAGTGTTAGGACACACTCTGAGTATTAGTACACACTCTGAGTACTAGTACACACTCAGTGTTAGGACACACTCTGAGTATTAGTACACACTCTGAGTACTAGTACACACTCTGAGTACTAGTACACACTCAGTGTTAGTACACACTCTGAGTATTAGTACACACTCTGAGTACTAGTACACACTCTGAGTATTAGTACACACTCTGAGTGTTAGGACACACTCTGAGTGTTAGTACACACTCTGAGTACTAGTACACACTCAGTGTTAGTACACACTCTGAGTACTAGGACACACTCTGAGTACTAGGACACACTAAGTGTTAGTACACACTCTAAGTACTAGTACACACTCTGAGTACTAGTACACACTCAGTGTTAGGACACACTCTGAGTACTAGGACACACTAAGTGTTAGTACACACTCTAAGTGTTAGTACACACTCTAAGTACTAGTACACACTCTGAGTGTTAGTACACACTCTGAGTGTTAGTACACACTCTGAGTGTTAGTACACACTCTAAGTGTTAGTACACACTCTAAGTACTAGTACACACTCTGAATGTTAGTACACACTCTGAGTGTTAGTACACACTCTAAGTGTTAGTACACACTCTAAGTACTAGGACACACTCTAAGTACTAGTACACACTCTGAGTGTTAGTTCACACTCTGAGTGTTAGTACACACTCTGAGTACTAGTACACACTCAGTGTTAGTACACACTCTGAGTACTAGTACACACTCTGAGTACTAGTACAAACTCAGTGTTAGGACACACTCTGAGTACTAGGACACACTAAGTGTTAGTACACACTCTAAGTACTAGTACACACTCTGAGTACTAGTACACACTCAGTGTTAGGACACACTCTGAGTATTAGTACACACTCTGAGTACTAGTACACACTCAGTGTTAGGACACACTCTGAGTATTAGTACACACTCTGAGTACTAGTACACACTCAGTGTTAGGACACACTCTGAGTATTAGTACACACTCTGAGTACTAGTACACACTCTGAGTACTAGTACACACTCAGTGTTAGGACACACTCTGAGTACTAGGACACGCTCTGAGTACTAGGACACACTCTGAGTACTAGGACACACTAAGTGTTAGTACACACTCTAAGTGTTAGTACACACTCTAAGTACTAGTACACACTCTAAGTGTTAGTACACACTCTGAGTGTTAGTACACACTCTGAGTGTTAGTACACACTCTGAGTGTTAGTACACACTCTAAGTGTTAGTACACACTCTAAGTACTAGGACACACTCTAAGTGTTAGTACACACTCTGAGTACTAGTACACACTCTGAGTGTTAGTTCACACTCTGAGTGTTAGTACACACTCTAAGTACAAGTACTCTGAGTACTAATACACACACACACAGTGAATATTAGTAAACACATACTAAGTATTGGCACCCACTGAGTATTAGTACACTGAGTATTAGTACACACAGTACACACTGACTACTACACAGAGTGTACTCACCTTCACTACAGGACCTCTCTCTCTCTCTCTCTCTCTCTCTCTATCTCTCTCGTTGTTTTCTCTTCTTCTGGGTTTTTTAAGAAGTTGTTTCTTCACTTCCTGTTTTTGGCTCCTCCCTCTCTGACATTAATCCACCAATCACAGCGACACCTTATTTACATATCCAACAGGTTGTCTTGTTTACCTGTCAGACTGATTCTGGATCAGTTTCTCCTGATCAACAACAATAATAATAATAATAATGTGGTATCACAGATTATACTTTAAAGTGAGGGACACATGAAGGTGGTAATATTAATAAGTATTGATTAATGTGCTAATGTTTCACGTTAAACAAATCAAAGTCAGTTATTTGGGACAGAAAGAGGAAGAAGTGAAGGAGAAGTCAGAGGAGGAAACACCAGCTGACTGAAACAGGAAGTGATGTCACCACTGATTCCTGGACATCTGCTGAAGTGAAACCAACAAAGAAGAGAAGAAAGTCACAAGTTAAACTGTCAAAGAGAAAACAGGAAGTTATGAATTTTACCAACACGTCCCCACAAGTGTCCCCACAAGGGTCCTCACAAGTGTCCCCACAAATGTCCTCACAAGTGTCCTCACAAGTGTCCCCACAAATGTCCTCACAAGGGTCCTCACAAGTGTCCCCACAAATGTCCTCACAAGTGTCCTCACAAGTGTCCCCACAAATGTCCTCACAAGTGTCCTCACAAGTGTCCCCACAAGTGTTCCCACAAATGTCCTCACAAGTGTCCTCACAAATGTCCCCACAAGTGTCCCCACAAGTATTCCCACACCACAAGTGTCCTCACAAGTGTCCCCACAAGTGTCCTCACAAGTGTCCCCACAAGGGTCCTCACAAGTGTCCCCACAAGTGTCCTCACAAGTGTCCCCACACCACAAGTGTCCTCACAAGTGTCCCCACAAGTGTTCCTACACCACAAGTGTCCCCACAAGTGTTCCCACACCACAAGTGTCCCCACAAGGGTCCTCACAAGTGTTCCCACACCACAAGTGTCCTCACAAGTGTCCTCACAAGTGTTCCCACACCACAAGTGTCCTCACAAGTGTCCCCACAAGGGTCCTCACAAGTGTCCTCACAAGTGTCCTCACAAATGTCCTCACAACTGTCCTCACAAGTGTCCTCACAAATGTCCCCACAAGTGTCCCCACAAGTGTCCTCACAAGGGTCCTCACAAGTGTCCTCACAAGTGTCCTCACAAGGGTCCTCACAAGTGTCCTCACAAATGTCCTCACAAGTGTCCCCACAAGTGTCCTCACAAGGGTCCTCACAAATGTCCTCACAAGTGTCCTCACAAGTGTCCTCACAAGGGTCCTCACAAGTGTCCTCACAAATGTCCCCACAAGTGTCCCCACAAGTGTCCTCACAAATGTCCTCACAAGTGTCCCCACAAGTGTCCTCACAAGGGTCCTCACAAGTGTCCTCACAAGTGTCCTCACAAGGGTCCTCACAAGTGTCCTCACAAGTGTCCCCACAAGTGTCCTCACAAGGGTCTTCACAAGTGTCCTCACAAGTGTCCCCACAAGTGTCCTCACAAGTGTCCTCACAAGTGTCCTCACAAGTGTCCTCACAAATGTCCTCACAAGTGTCCCCACAAGTGTCCTCACAAGTGTCCTCACAAGTGTCCCCACAAGTGTCCTCACAAGTGTCCTCACAAGGGTCCTCGCAAGTGTCCTCACAAATGTCCTCACAAGTGTCCCCACAAGGGTCCTCACAAGTGTCCCCACAAGTGTCCTCACAAGTGTCCTCACAAGGGTCCTCACAAATGTCCTCACAAGTGTCCTCACAAGTGTCCCCACAAGTGTCCTCACAAGTGTCCTCACAAGGGTCCTCACAAATGTCCTCACAAGTGTCCCCACAAGGGTCCTCACAAGTGTCCCCACAAGTGTCCTCACAAGTGTCCTCACAAGGGTCCTCACAAGTGTCCTCACAAGTGTCCTCACAAGGGTCCTCACAAGTGTCCTCACAAATGTCCTCACAAGTGTCCCCACAAGTGTCCTCACAAGGGTCCTCACAAATGTCCTCACAAGTGTCCTCACAAGTGTCCTCACAAGGGTCCTCACAAGTGTCCTCACAAATGTCCCCACAAGTGTCCCCACAAGTGTCCTCACAAATGTCCTCACAAGTGTCCCCACAAGTGTCCTCACAAGGGTCCTCACAAGTGTCCTCACAAGTGTCCTCACAAGTGTCCTCACAAGGGTCCTCACAAGTGTCCTCACAAGTGTCCCCACAAGTGTCCTCACAAGGGTCTTCACAAGTGTCCTCACAAGTGTCCCCACAAGTGTCCTCACAAGTGTCCTCACAAGTGTCCTCACAAGGGTCCTCACAAGTGTCCTCACAAATGTCCTCACAAGTGTCCCCACAAGTGTCCTCACAAGTGTCCTCACAAGTGTCCCCACAAGTGTCCTCACAAGTGTCCTCACAAGGGTCCTCGCAAGTGTCCTCACAAATGTCCTCACAAGTGTCCCCACAAGGGTCCTCACAAGTGTCCCCACAAGTGTCCTCACAAGTGTCCTCACAAGGGTCCTCACAAATGTCCTCACAAGTGTCCTCACAAGTGTCCCCACAAGTGTCCTCACAAGTGTCCTCACAAGGGTCCTCACAAATGTCCTCACAAGTGTCCCCACAAGGGTCCTCACAAGTGTCCCCACAAGTGTCCTCACAAGTGTCCTCACAAGGGTCCTCACAAATGTCCTCACAAGTGTCCCCACAAGTGTCCTCACAAGTGTCCTCACAAGTGTGTCACGGGGCTCAGTCGGGATGAGAGTTCACCACACACTCGTCTTCACAGTGACCGTGACCAAGGCATCAGGACGTTACACCTTTTGAACCCCAGACCCCCACGTTCTGGGGTTCCCTGTACCCATTCTTCAAGTAGTCGCATGAACCCCCTATGAGTTCTAATAGTTGTGTTATTTGATATAATTTTTTTCAGAATTTAGTTGTGAAAAAAATTTATATTTTCAAATAACTCACTTGTATACCATATTTTGATCACAACTATGAACATCCAGCATGATCTGAGCCGCCCCGAGTTGTTCCAGCTCCATGGTTCAAGACCTAAACAACAACCTGCAGCGCTGTAAGACCCCTCTTTGTAAAGGTAATGATCTAAAGAATCAGAATCTGCACGAAATCCCAATAAGGTTAAGGTTATGGCTCGATAGCGCCAAAGCTGACTCCAGTACTGAACTGGTTCATCTGCGTGCAGACAGTGCAGTGGAGTTAAAGTAGTCGAGCTGATTAGCCTAGCTTAGCAAAAAGATACACCGCTACATGTATCTTGACTTAAAATATGCCTCGTTCATGCAGAGGTTTTACAGATATCAAGACATTGTATTTGTCAACATCCTACCTGTGACCAGTCTCTCATTGGAATGAGCAGTGGCATTTACGACTGAGAGAGGGCGCCCTTGAACCTCTCGTGCTTTAAGGACCTGTGACACACAGATTCACACAGTACACAAACGGTTCCATAACACAACCAGTCAAGGCCCCTGCTGGTAAAGTTATGACCAGCTGGGCAATTTAAAATCCATGTTTCTTTGTAAGAGGATGAACGATGAAACATGACAACATGAATCATCACAGATGAATAGTATGGAGAATAAACCTGATTATATCTGAGAGCTGTTCTCCATCAAAAGCCCCTCAGTTTCAGCAGGAATGATGCCGCTTCATGTTGTCATAATAATGCCGCTTCATGTTCTCATAACGATGCCGCTTCATGTTCTCATAGCGATGCCGCTTCATGTTCTCATAATGATGCCGCTTCATGTTCTCATAATGATGCCGCTTCATGTTCTCATAGCGATGCCGCTTCATGTTCTCATAAAGATGCCGCTTCATTTTCTCATAACGATGCCGCTTCATGTTCTCATAATGATGCCGCTTCATGTTCTCATAATGATGCCGCTTCATGTTCTCATAAAGATGCCGCTTCATGTTCTCATAACGATGTCGCTTCATGTTCTCATAAAGATGCCGCTTCATGTTCTCATAATGATGCCGCTTCATGTTCTCATAGCGATGCCGCTTCATGTTCTCATAAAGATGCCGCTTCATGTTCTCATAATGATGCCGCTTCATGTTCTCATAGCGATGCCGCTTCATGTTCTCATAATGATGCCGCTTCATGTTCTCATAGCGATGCCGCTTCATGTTCTCATAATGATGCCGCTTCATGTTCTCATAATGATGCCGCTTCATGTTCTCATAGCGATGCCGCTTCATGTTCTCATAAAGATGCCGCTTCATTTTCTCATAACGATGCCGCTTCATGTTCTCATAAAGATGCCGCTTCATGTTCTCATAATGATGCCGCTTCATGTTCTCATAAAGATGCCGCTTCATGTTCTCATAACGATGTCGCTTCATGTTCTCATAAAGATGCCGCTTCATGTTCTCATAATGATGCCGCTTCATGTTCTCATAACGATGCCGCTTCATGTTCTCATAAAGATGCCGCTTCATGTTCTCATAACGATGCCGCTTCATGTTGTCATAACGATGCCGCTTCATGTTGTCATAACGATGCCGATTCATGTTGTTATAATGATGCCGCTTCATGTTCTCATAAAGATGCCGCTTCATGTTCTCATAACGATGCCGCTTCATGTTCTCATAAAGATGCCGCTTCATGTTATCATAAAGATGCCGCTTCATGTTCTCATAATGATGCCGCTTCATGTTCTCATAATGATGCCGCTTCATGTTCTCATAAAGATGCCGCTTCATGTTCTCATAATGATGCCGCTTCATGTTATCATAAAGATGCCGCTTCATGTTCTCATAAAGATGCCGCTTCATGTTCTCATAACGATGCCGCTTCATGTTCTCATAACGATGCCGCTTCATGTTGTCATAACGATGCCGCTTCATGTTCTCATAATGATGCCGCTTCATGTTCTCATAAAGATGCCGCTTCATGTTCTCATAACGATGCCGCTTCATGTTCTCATAACGATGCCGCTTCATGTTCTCATAACGATGCCGCTTCATGTTCTCATAAAGATGCCGCTTCATGTTCTCATAATGATGCCGCTTCATGTTCTCATAACGATGCCGCTTCATGTTCTCATAACGATGCCGCTTCATGTTCTCATAATGATGCCGCTTCATGTTCTCATAACAACATGTGGTGTAATTTGCCGTGGAGCCAAATGTTTTGTTCATTTAAAAAAAAAAATTGAACGTGAAAAATTAAGTTTTGTTGTTGAACTTTGAGAAATTCAACAATGTATTCGAAATAAAACTAAATGCATGAAAAGTGTTTGGGGGTTAAATATCAATTTGATTCAATTCTGTTTTTTTTAAATAATATATATTTTTTCTGTTTTCAGTAACAGATTTTATATTTTCAACTTTCACAGTTTCAAATCTTTTTTTCAGATTCAAATCTTCTTTCAAATGAACAAAACATATGGCCTGGATTCCCCTCTAAGGCTGAGTCCTACAGAGGAAACTCACCTCCTTACCCTATCTCTAAGAGTCCTAGAGAGGAAACTCATCTCCTTACTCTATCTCTAAGAGTCCTAGAGAGGAAACTCATCTCCTTACTCTATCTCTAAGAGTCCTACAGAGGAAACTCATCTCCTTACTCTATCTCTAAGAGTCCTACAGAGGAAGCTCATCTCCTTACTCTATCTCTAAGAGTCCTACAGAGGAAACTCATCTCCTTACTCTATCTCTAAGAGTCCTACAGAGGAAACTCATCTCCTTACTCTATCTCTAAGAGTCCTACAGAGGAAACTCATCTCCTTACTCTATCTCTAAGAGTCCTACAGAGGAAACTCATCTCCTTACTCTATCTCTAAGAGTCCTACAGAGGAAACTCATCTCCTTACTCTATCTCTAAGAGTCCTATAGAGGAAACTCATCTCCTTACTCTATCTCTAAGGCTGAGTCCTACAGAGGAAACTCATCTCCTTACTCTATCTCTAAGAGTCCTACAGAGGAAACTCATCTCCTTACTCTATCTCTAAGAGTCCTACAGAGGAAACTCATCTCCTTACTCTATCTCTAAGAGTCCTACAGAGGAAACTCATCTCCTTACTCTATCTCTAAGAGTCCTACAGAGGAAACTCATCTCCTTACTCTATCTCTAAGAGTCCTACAGAGGAAACTCATCTCCTTACTCTATCTCTAAGAGTCCTACAGAGGAAACTCATCTCCTTACTCTATCTCTAAGAGTCCTCCAGAGGAAGCTCATCTCCTTACTCTATCTCTAAGAGTCCTACAGAGGAAACTCATCTCCTTACTCTATCTCTAAGAGTCCTACAGAGGAAACTCATCTCCTTACTCTATCTCTAAGAGTCCTACAGAGGAAACTCATCTCCTTACTCTATCTCTAAGAGTCCTACAGAGGAAACTCATCTCCTTACTCTATCTCTAAGAGTCCTACTGAGGAAACTCATCTCCTTACTCTATCTCTAAGAGTCCTACAGAGGAAACTCATCTCCTTACTCTATCTCTAAGGCTGAGTCCTACAGAGGAAACTCATCTCCTTACTCTATCTCTAAGAGTCCTACAGAGGAAGCTCATCTCCTTACTCTATCTCTAAGAGTCCTACAGAGGAAACTCATCTCCTTACTCTATCTCTAAGAGTCCTACAGAGGAAACTCATCTCCTTACTCTATCTCTAAGAGTCCTAAGGAGGAAACTCATCTCCTTACTCTATCTCTAAGAGTCCTACAGAGGAAACTCATCTCCTTACTCTATCTCTAAGAGTCCTACAGAGGAAACTCATCTCCTTACTCTATCTCTAAGAGTCCTACAGAGGAAACTCATCTCCTTACTCTATCTCTAAGAGTCCTACAGAGGAAACTCATCTCCTTACTCTATCTCTAAGAGTCCTACAGAGGAAACTCATCTCCTTACTCTATCTCTAAGAGTCCTACAGAGGAAACTCATCTCCTTACTCTATCTCTAAGAGTCCTACAGAGGAAACTCATCTCCTTACTCTATCTCTAAGAGTCCTACAGAGGAAACTCATCTCCTTACTCTATCTCTAAGAGTCCTACAGAGGAAACTCATCTCCTTACTCTATCTCTAAGAGTCCTACAGAGGAAACTCATCTCCTTACTCTATCTCTAAGAGTCCTACAGAGGAAACTCATCTCCTTACTCTATCTCTAAGAGTCCTCCAGAGGAAGCTCATCTCCTTACTCTATCTCTAAGAGTCCTACAGAGGAAACTCATCTCCTTACTCTATCTCTAAGAGTCCTACAGAGGAAACTCATCTCCTTACTCTATCTCTAAGAGTCCTACAGAGGAAACTCATCTCCTTACTCTATCTCTAAGAGTCCTACAGAGGAAACTCATCTCCTTACTCTATCTCTAAGAGTCCTACAGAGGAAACTCATCTCCTTACTCTATCTCTAAGAGTCCTACAGAGGAAACTCATCTCCTTACTCTATCTCTAAGAGTCCTCCAGAGGAAGCTCATCTCCTTACTCTATCTCTAAGAGTCCTACAGAGGAAACTCATCTCCTTACTCTATCTCTAAGAGTCCTACAGAGGAAACTCATCTCCTTACTCTATCTCTAAGAGTCCTACAGAGGAAACTCATCTCCTTACTCTATCTCTAAGAGTCCTACAGAGGAAACTCATCTCCTTACTCTATCTCTAAGAGTCCTACAGAGGAAACTCATCTCCTTACTCTATCTCTAAGGCTGAGTCCTACAGAGGAAACTCATCTCCTTACTCTATCTCTAAGAGTCCTACAGAGGAAGCTCATCTCCTTACTCTATCTCTAAGAGTCCTACAGAGGAAACTCATCTCCTTACTCTATCTCTAAGAGTCCTACAGAGGAAACTCATCTCCTTACTCTATCTCTAAGAGTCCTAAGGAGGAAACTCATCTCCTTACTCTATCTCTAAGAGTCCTACAGAGGAAACTCATCTCCTTACTCTATCTCTAAGAGTCCTACAGAGGAAACTCATCTCCTTACTCTATCTCTAAGAGTCCTACAGAGGAAACTCATCTCCTTACTCTATCTCTAAGAGTCCTACAGAGGAAACTCATCTCCTTACTCTATCTCTAAGAGTCCTACAGAGGAAGCTCATCTCCTTACTCTATCTCTAAGAGTCCTACAGAGGAAACTCATCTCCTTACTCTATCTCTAAGAGTCCTACAGAGGAAACTCATCTCCTTACTCTATCTCTAAGAGTCCTACAGAGGAAACTCATCTCCTTACTCTATCTCTAAGAGTCCTACAGAGGAAACTCATCTCCTTACTCTATCTCTAAGAGTCCTACAGAGGAAACTCATCTCCTTACTCTATCTCTAAGAGTCCTACAGAGGAGACTCATCTCCTTACTCTATCTCTAAGAGTCCTCCAGAGGAAACTCATCTCCTTACTCTATCTCTAAGAGTCCTACAGAGGAAACTCATCTCCTTACTCTATCTCTAAGAGTCCTACAGAGGAAACTCATCTCCTTACTCTATCTCTAAGAGTCCTACAGAGGAAACTCATCTCCTTACTCTATCTCTAAGAGTCCTACAGAGGAAACTCATCTCCTTACTCTATCTCTAAGAGTCCTATAGAGGAAACTCATCTCCTTACTCTATCTCTAAGAGTCCTATAGAGGAAACTCATCTCCTTACTCTATCTCTAAGAGTCCTCCAGAGGAAACTCATCTCCTTACTCTATCTCTAAGAGTCCTCCAGAGGAAACTCGTCTCCTTACTCTATCTCTAAGAGTCCTACAGAGGAAACTCATCTCCTTACTCTATCTCTAAGAGCCCTACAGAGGAAACTCATCTCCTTACTCTATCTCTAAGAGTCCTACAGAGGAAACTCATCTCCTTACTCTATCTCTAAGAGTCCTACAGAGGAAACTCATCTCCTTACTCTATCTCTAAGAGCCCTACAGAGGAAACTCATCTCCTTACTCTATCTCTAAGGCTGAGTCCTACAGTGAGATTATAATCCATTTAAATGCCAAAAGCAAGCATTTTTTGTTTCTAAAGATGATTATTTATTTTTTTGTCATTTGTTTTTTATTGGACAGCATAAATAGAGAGAGAGAGAGAGAGAGAGAGAGAGAGAGAGAGAGAGAGAGAGAGAGAGAGAGAGAGAGGGGGGTTTGCAGCAAAGGGCCCACCAGGAATCTAATGTGACACGTGAGTGCACATTTAGCCATTTCATTTTAATTTACAACCTTTGCATTGAAAAGAGTACATTTGATGCTTGAGATGATTTAGTTTTTTAGGGAAGAGGATGCACGTCCTCGTCCTTTATCTCCTTACTCTTTCTTTCAGGTGTGATTACGACGAGCAGCACGGACCTCATCACCTCTTTGCTGTTCTCTGACCGTATCATCGGATACACGTTTTGTGAAGGATGAGTAGTGGTAGTTGGTTGTAAAGTTCAGTGTATGTTCATTAACAGCAGAAGGCTCTAGGTTAGCTCTGAGCAGCCATGTCATGTTCACACAGTGTAACATGTATTGTTGACCAGACTGACTCTGAAATTGATTAGATGGCCCTACCAAAATAATTACCGCCATCCGCCACTGCCCCAGGTATATATATATATATATATATATATATATATATATATATATATATATATATATACCTGCAGCGGACCGTTGGTGCAGGTCCAGGCTGTGGAGGCAAAATGATCGTTGTAGTGAGTGGAAAATACATATCCGTTAAAAGAAAAACACATCTAATTTCCCCTTCAACCCTTTCAACAGTTCCTTTTGTTATGAAATGTAATCTGTGACTTACCAGAAGCACTGATGGCCAGGTGACACAGCACCAGCAAGAAGGCTGCGACAGCTTTCATGTTGTCTCAGTGTTTGTGAGTCTTTAGTCAGGGTACCTCTGTGTGGAGATGGCGTCCTACATCCCATCTGGTTCCTCTGGCTTTTATAGGCCCAATCTCAAGCTCCACCCTCACGGACTTTGAGGCGCGCTCCCGCGAAGTCCGTGAGGGTTTAGAGTTAGGTAACGTTGGAAAGAAGAGTCACAGATTCAGACTTCCCGGATCAATAACTCGTAGGCGCATCAGTGTTGAAATACAAACAACCCCTCTCTGTAACCGTAGTGATGTAGACAACAAGCCCTTAAATAACCTTCATTTGACCAAAACGGGCCGTTCTCCAATAACATTGGTCTCAATGTGCGGCCGTCTGAGACGAGTGCTCAGGGACCTTCTGCAAAGTGCAATGTGGAAAACAATAACTTCACTATTATAAAGTGTAGAATGATTCAAATCCTTTCATACAAGGCTCCTCCTTGTTGGACGACAACAGCTGTTATAGAAAAGTATTACGAGTAGTAGTAGTACTAATCTCTGACTACTGAGACGTTGGTGATCCAAGATGGCGGACGCAGCTGGTGGAGTAGATCTCAAATTAAACCAGAGATCTACACGGCTATTGTGTCACGCCGAGGCTCGGAGAGAGGACCCAAATGCAGAGATGCAGTGAAAAAATTATGATTTATTCTAAACAAAACACAAAACAAGGCTTCAAAAAACTCTATAATCTAACTGAAAGGAGGAACACGGAGGAACACACAGCACGATCAGACAAGGGAACAGAAGAAACACAGGGTTTAAGACAATCATCAGACAGGAAGTGCAGGGGAACAGGACTTCAGAATAAACCCGGAACACAGAAGAAACCCAAACCGTGACATATTGATGGCAACATTATTGTGGAAGATGAACTTTTAAACTTCCTTGTCATCAAAATGAAAACTCTGAGTCATGACCACATTATTTTATTAGTTGTGAACCATTTCGGGTCGGATTGGATTGAGAGTTAAAAGAAAGTTCTTTTTTAACTCTGCCCAAGCTCCAGTCAACGCTTTGTAGCACCCAAGGGGCACAAAAAGACTTAAATAACGTAAAGAGTTGTTTGAAACTACTTAATGAGGCGGGTGAGAATATCCCTCGCTTTGCGTCTCATTACATAGACGAATTTCCGCCTGTGACTTTCAACTGCCTTGACGTTTCTTGCCTGCTTGGGAAGATTGAGCGTCTGAGCACAGACATGTCCTCCATGAAACATACAGGCTATAAAGACAAAAACTGCTGAGAGTATTCGCTATCTAAAAGAGTTATCTAAGTTATCTAAAAGAAAAACTCCACCGCGATGTAACCTGTCAAAACATAGACACTGCTTCAAGTCGGTTTAGCTCCTTCAAAATGACCGCCGAGTGCAATGAGTTAGGCGAGATGTAGGAGTGCAATGAGGTAGAGAGATGTAGGAGTGCAATGAGGTAGGCGAGATGTAGGAGTGCAATGAGGTAGAGAGATGTAGGAGTGCAATGAGGTAGAGAGATGTAGGAGTGCAATGAGGTAGAGAGATGTAGGAGTGCAATGAGGTAGAGAGATGTAGGAGTGCAATGAGGTAGAGAGATGTAGGAGTGCAATGAGGTAGAGAGATGTAGGAGTGCAATGAGGTAGAGAGATGTAGGAGTGCAATGAGGTAGAGAGATGTAGGAGTGCAATGAGGTAGAGAGATGTAGGAGTGCAATGAGGTAGAGAGATGTAGGAGTGCAATGAGGTAGAGAGATGTAGGAGTGCAATGAGGTAGAGAGATGTAGGAGTGCAATGAGGTAGAGAGATGTAGGAGTGCAATGAGGTAGAGAGATGTACGAGCCACAGCTTTGGCCAGAAGGAACTTTTGTCCGGCGTTTCTATGAAGCCTGCACGGCTGTGGGGTCACTGGATGTAAAAACAGCTGCTGTTGCAAGGAGCATGCTTGATGTTGGGACACATTGTGAAGCATGAGTATTAGAGTTGTGTCCTATAATTCGCGTGGCTGGCGCCTTGGACAGTCCAAAGTCCTCTTGTGTATACAAGAGACTTTAGTCAAATAAGACCTGGATAACCTTAATTCTGTCAATAATTTTCATGGGGCAGGAGAATACACAACAGATCTAAGAGAGGGTGCGTGGTAGAATACCTGGTGGGGTCGCCATTATGTGGCATACAAAATATGATCCACTGATCAGTGTGATTAGACTAGAGGTGGACTGGTGCATAGCAATTAAAGTTGTACATAATAAAACATATTTTCGTAATTTTAAATGTTTACACCCCTTATGAAAGTAACCAAAATAAGGATGAATACCTTCATAGGCTCGCTTTTATAAGCTCCTCTGTCAAAGAAAGTGCACATACAAATATATTTGTTGTGGGGGATATGAACGCTGATATTTCAGATAATAACTCCCTGTTTGGTCAACACCTAATGCAATTTTGTCAAGATAGCAAGTTGGTTCTGTCCAGCAAAGTGCTGTTGCCGCTTGTGGAACCTCAGATTCAAGACAGTGTGGATTCCGTCCCGGCCGTGGAACAGTGGACCAGCTCTTTACCTCAGAGACTCCTGGAGGGGTCCTGGGAGTTCACCCAACCAGTCTACATGTGCTTTGTGGACCTGGAGAAGGCTTTCGACCGGGTCCCTCTGGGGTTTTTGTGGGGGGTAATGCGGGAGTATGGGGTGCCGGGGTGCAACGGGCCATCTGGTCTCTGTACAGGACACGCTGGAGGGATTAGATCTCCCGGCTGGCCTTGGAACGCCTCGGGATCCCCAGGATGAGCTGGAAAGTGTTGCAGTGAGAGGGAAGCCTGGGTCGGCCTGCTGGACCTGCTGCCACCGAGACCCGACCCCGGATAAGAGGATGATAATGGATGGATGGGTGGAGTCTGAAATAAAAGGAATATATATGCTTTTCATTATTTATGGTGAATATCTTTTGGAAAGAATATTAAATAACTTCACTATTAAAGTGTAGCATGACTCAAATCAAAGTTGTTATACTGCTGTAGTATAACAAGCAGGAGCCCATGCATGTATACAAGGAGTTTGGTCATGCTACACTTCATAACAGTGAAGTTATGGAATATTTCTTCCACTAAATATTAATCATAATTATTCATAATTAATCAAAAGCATGTTTCATCAAAATAACTGCTGTAGTATAGCAAGGAGGAGCCCATTGGTGTAGGAAAGGATTGTAATCATTCTACACTTTATAACAGTGAAGTTATTATTGAGTATTGTTAAGTTATTCTACTCGGCCCAGAACACCTCAGAAATCAACTATCTGACGATATGGTTTCCCTGGATGGCATCGCTCTGGCATCCACCACCACCGTAAGGAATCTCAGAGTTATTTTTGACTAGGACCTATCCTTTGGCTCCCACGTGAAACAGATCTCAAGGACTGCCTTTTTTCACCTACGGAACATCTCAAAGATCCGGCACATCCTGTCTCAAAGCGATGCAGAAACATTGATCCACGCATTTGTTACTTCAAGACTGGATTACTGTAACTCCGTATTATCAGGCTGCTCCGGAAAGTCCCTTGGGTCTCTCCAGCTGATCCAGAATGCTGCAGCTCGTGTACTAACAAGGACTCGGAAGAGAGATCACATTACTCCTGTACTAGCTGCTCTCCACTGGCTTCCTGTAAGATCGAGAATCATATTTAAAATCCTCCTCCTCACCTATAAAGCCTTAGCTGGTGATGCACCATCATATCTTAAAGAGCTCATAGTGCCATATTACCCCACCAGAGCGTTACGCTCACTGAATGCAGGGTTACTTGTGGTTCCCAGAGTCTTAAAAAGTAGGTTGGGGGCTAGAGCTTTCAGTTATCGTGCTCCTCTTCTGTGGAATCAGCTTCCACTTTCAGTCCGGGGGGCAGACACAGTCACCTCATTTAAGAGTAGACTTAAGACTTTCCTCTTTGTTAGCGCTTATAGTTAGGGCTGTTTCAGGCTTATAGTTAGGGCTGGCTCAGGTTTGCCCTGGTCCAGCCCCTAGATATGCTGCTATAGGCCTAGACTGCTGGGGGACATCTTAGGATACACTGAGCTCCTCTTTCGCTCCTCTTCTCTTCCTCTTTCACTCCTCCTCTCCTCTTCTTTCTCTCCATCTGGATAAACTATTGTCTCTTCAATGCACATTACTAACTCTACTTTCTTTTTCCATGGATTCATGGCTGCCTGGAACCGGTCCTGCCCCGGGTCCTACCCCGGGTCCTGCCCCGGGTCCTGCCGCCCCCCCACCCACCCCTCCTGCCATGGATCCATGGCTGCCTGGAACCGGTCCTGCCTGCTGCCATGGCCCTGCTGATGGAACCGGCCTGGAACCGGTCCTGCCTGCTGCCATGGCCCTTCTGATGCCCCCCTCCTCTCTACCGCCTTCTGCTTCATGGATTATCAGGATCATGGACCATGCCTAATACTCATTATATGAATAATTTCTGTCATATTCATGTAATGTGCTGTAACTACGCTATTCATTCTGGCCACATGACATCTATTGCTTCTGTCCATCAGGAGAGGGATCCTCCTCTGTTGCTCTCCCTCAGGTTTCTTCCTTTTTTCCCTGTGAAAGGGTTTTTACTATCTTTCTAGGGGAGTTTTTCCTGATCCGATGTGAGGTCCCGGGACAGGATGTTATGTTACAGATTGTAAAGCCCTCTGAGGATAACTTGTATTTGTGATGTTGGGCTGTATAAAATAAACTGAATTGAATTGAAGTATTGGTGTAGTCTGTGTTTTCCACACTGCACTTTGCAGACGGTCGTCTCACAGAGATGTAATCATAAGAACTTAGGAAGCCTGTTGTGGAGGTACTGGGGTCATCGCCAAGTACAGCAGGAGCCTCTGAGGACAAGGGCATTGCTGTCAAGTGGATGATTAACAAAGGAAGTTCAATGTTGTGCAACATTCAAGTCTGACAGTTCAAGGCTGTTTGTCATGTGGCAAATCAAACAAGTGTGCCCAGAACCTTGGTTTGACATTACGGACTTTTCCGTGAATCAATTTGCTGCAGTAACTCCGCCAATGTCTCTCCAACATTTCCTTTCTTGGATTTGATGTGTCCATAGCATCATAAAAGTCACTCTGCAGGTTTGTGGTGGCTATCCTGTTAAACACCTGGAACACACAGCAAATACAAACATTTGACTTCACAAGATTTGTCCACAAGACTTCCAGGAAGTGTGTTTGAGTTGTAATGTGTGTTGCTTTGTGTGCGGACAGTGAGGCAGCTTTTACTCTCATTGTGATCCTCCACTTGCTTTAAATCTCTTTTGTATTTTTTTTGTATTTATTTTGCACAATTCAAACAATAAAACAAAACAAAAATCATAACAGAAACAAAAAATGAATATCACAGTGCAGGAAGAGACAAAAAGCCAACTGGGCTTATTTGAAGCCTCCACCTATAATATTTAAAATTTTACAGAATTACAAACATAAATTGAAATATACATAAGAAAGACAACAAAAGAAAGAAAGAAGAGAAAGAAAAATAATGTAATCATGTCAAGTCTGTGTGTGTGTGTGTGTGTGTGTGTGTGTGTGTGTGTGTGTGTGTGTGTGTGTGTGTGTGTGTGTGTGTGTGTGTGTGTGTGTGCATGTGTGCATGTGTGACCGTGAAAGTCAGCATAGCTTGAGTTTGTTCAGGGATATTGGATTAAACCTCTGTGGCAATTTCTAAGCAATGGTAACTAAACACGTCGATATAACAGCTAAAACAAGAAAAGAAAAAAACACCAATACATAACAAACTCTTACGAAACAGAAATTAGACTTTCTTTTAGGCAATTTTTGTAATTTTTTATAGTGGGACATTTCTTTGTGAGGTGGGAAAAGTTATTCCATAACTTGGTTCCCCTAAATCTAATAGAGAATTGACCTCTGCTAGTCAGTAATTTTGGAGGATGAAGACGTGAAGATTGACGAGTTGAGTGAGAATGAATCTGAGAATTGACTATGAAGAAGGTCTTGAAATGATCAAGAATATTTCCTTCACCTAAAAGTGTCTTATACATGAAAATGCAAGTTAAAGAAATATTAATGTTATAAATAGTAAGAATCTGCAGTTTGTGAAATAAAGGAGCAGCTGAGATGTGAGACTGTGATCGTGTGATGTCATCGTGTGATGTCATCGTGTGATGTCATCGTGTGATGTCATCGTGTTGCAATCCTAACAAAACGATTCTGGAGAAACAACATTTTTTTCAGAGAAGTAGGAAAAGTACTTGCCCAAACTATATTGCAATAAGAGAGATAAGGATAAATTAAACTGTAATAAAGAATAAGGAGACAGTTTGCAGAAACAAGATGTCTAACCCTCCTTATAATTCCAATGGATTTGTTTATTTTTCTACTAACAGTCAATATGTTTACTCCAACTTAAAGTTTCATCAATGATAATTCCTAAAAATGTTGTAGATGAGACTTGAGGCATCTCAAGAGATTTAATTTTAGTTAAATCCTTCGAATAAGATTTTTTACCACTGAACATAATAAAATTAGATTTTTTGATATTCAAAGATAGCTTATTTAATTTAAACCATGTAGCATAGGCGGTTAAACCAGCATTAGCTTCCATAATTAGAGAATTGAAATTTGAATGAGAGAGAACTAGAGTTGTGTCGTCTGCAAACATTATCGGAAAAAGACTTTTTGACACATTGGAAAAATCATTAATATAAAGTAGGAATAATAATGGACCAAGAATGGACCCCTGTGGAACCCCACATATTAGTCTAGCTTTGTTTGAGTAACAACCTTTAACACAAACAAACTGTCTTCTGTTGGCAACATCACTTTTTAACCATTTGTATGCAATGCCATGAAATCCATATTTATGCAGCTTTTCCAATAGAATATTATGGTTTACTGTGTCGAAGGCTTTGGAAAGGTCAATGAAAATACTACAAACAAATTCATTATTGTCAGAAGAGGAATTCTTTTGAGCTGGAAAAAAAAGGACAAACAACACTTAATAAAAAGGTGAGACATAGCACTTGGGCACCATATCTAAATATGCCCCATCTTCTTGAATGGGGAGACACTTGATTTGTATATATTGTAAAAAAACGAAAGAAGAAGAGTTAAAACAGAATAGTTTTTTCCTTAGGGGACAAAGAATATCGACACAAATTGGAGCAAGCAGTTCTACATAGTGGAGCAGTGTGCAAAATATCCAACATCAATCCTCACTTGGCTCACTGTAAGCTGGCCATCTGTTTACAAACACAGCCTTTACACATGCATGTTTACAGCCTTTACACATGCATGTTTACAGCCTTTACACATGCATGTTACAGCCTTTACACATGCATGTTTACAGCCTTTACACATGCATGTTACAGCCTTTACACATGCATGTTCACAGCCTTTACACATGCATGTTTACAGCCTTTACACATGCATGTTACAGCCTTTACACATGCATGTTACAGCCTTTACACATGCATGTTTACAGCCTTTACACATGCATGTTTACAGCCTTTACACATGCATGTTTACAGCCTTTACACATGCATGTTTACAGCCTTTACACATGCATGTTTACAGCCTTTACACATGCATGTTACAGCCTTTACACATGCATGTTTACAGCCTTTACACATGCATGTTACAGTCTTTACACATGCATGTTTACAGCCTTTACACATGCATGTTTACAGCCTTTACACATGCATGTTTACAGCCTTTACACATGCATGTTTACAGCCTTTACACATGCATGTTACAGCTGCATGTCTTCGTAGACGTACCTTTACATGACTGAAGTAAGCTGCTTCATTTGAGCTCAGGACATGAACATGTAGATAACTCAGGTTGCTCTGAAGAGGTTTGAGTTCTGTGAGTACGGTGTGTGTATATATATATATATATATGTATAAATATATATATATATATATATATATATATATGACTCAAAAGACTGTTCCATGATCTAAATGTGCAAGGACATTAGAGTACGGGCAGGCTGCCTGAACCTGTTCCCATGACGACCATGGTTTAGCGTGCAATGTCTCAGTAATTCATACCTGCTTCCTACAGATGTTCCACACCTTACATTCCATATTCCACCTAAAACAGCAAAAAAAAGAACACGGGCAAGATAGAGCCAACATTCATGCAGAAAACCATGGCTTATTAAGATTGAGCTTATCAATCCTGTTCCTCCCCGACTAGAGTCTAGGGGAGGCGGGGAGGAACAGTGAATGTGACGTTAGCTTTTAGGGAGAATAACTCACAAGGAATCAACAAAAAGGTGGTTTTATTAACCAAGGAACAAAACAATAACTACTTCCTCAAAAGTGAGGGCGCGGTAGGATGCGACCGGCTCAGTAACCGTAGTATGGTCCTTCCAGCACCAACACACGGCCGCCTAGCAGCCCATCGCCCTCAGCTGCAGGACCCTGGGGGTGGAGAGAGAGACGTAACAAATAGACGTAACAAATGAGTTACTTTACTCACCTACCGGGCCAAACTAGCTATGGCGTATGGGTGAAGCTAAAGGGTTCGGGAGAGGAACTTCCTGCAATCAATGTGCTGCAGGAATGTTGGGACGCACAATAAAGGGAAAGGGTTCGGGGGGAGCGTCAATGCAGTAGCCAATGAGGTCGGATTAAACGAGGAGGAGTATGGTCCCAATGCGACGAGGGGAAATGTTCCCCCGTGGATTTTTCCAGCCAACAATGTGGACTTATCACTCCTAGAGCAGAGGAAACAATGGGTGGGGAAACTGTGACACTGGACATCAGACACAAGAATACACGAACAACACGTATTATAACTATCTGCAAATATGCACCGATGGGTCGGAAGACAAAGGGAACGCTCACGTGGGTGCAGGGGTGTTCAGAACTGAATGTAATAGGGCTGTTTGTAAAAGAATCAATGACAGACAGTCTGTCTTCAGGCTGAAGTTACTGCCATCATCCTGGGGCTGCAGTGGGTGGAAGAGAGGGGTCACCTGCTCAGACTCTGCAGCGTTAAACCGCATCGAGTCAGAACGATCGGTACGAGAGGACTTATGCTGGAAACATCCATGATTATGCTGAGGCTCCAGGCTGGGTACCAGGGTGCATTGCTGCTGGTTCCTGCTCACATAGGTGTGGAGGGAAATGAGAGAGCGGACAGGAAGGAAGCCTTAAACTAAAAAAGGAGGAAATTCGGAGTATTCCGTTTGGAAAAGGGGAAGCTGTCATTAGAGAGGCAGTGAGGGAGTGTGGGACAACAACTGCAAAGGAAGGCACTATCACAATATACACAAATCCATAAATGTTCAGTTTTTCAAAGGGAAGTGTTGGAGAGAGGAGGTGATCACATCAAGGAAAGATTCAGACACACAGGTCTGCATGCAACTCTGTTTTTAATGGCAGAAGATACGTGTGATGTTGGTAATGAGATGAGGAGGTGGAGCACGTTATCATGAAGGGTCAGAAGTACAAATCTGAAAGGAAACTTTTGAAGTCAGAAATGCGTCAGCTGGGACGGAGGAGGAGTCTGGAGGGAGGGAGGGAGGGAGGGAGGGAGAGAGGGAGGGAGGGAGAGAGGGAGGGAGGGCGCCCTAACCCAAAGACAGGGACAGGGCGCAGCATCTGGCTGTGGTAGCTGGGTCTGTTTGTTAGCTAATTAGTAGTGTTTGGGTTTAGGTTTGTTGGTTTGATTTGTTGGTTTGTTTTATTCTTTTGTTTGTTTCTTAGTTAGTTAGAACAGTTATTCCTGAATCTGCACACTCGGTACAGTAGGTGGCGGTATGCACCGAGGAAAATTTATAGAAGAAGAAGAAGAAGAAGATTACTCACCTGCATTGAGAGGTTGCCTCAGGATGGAAGATGCTTCGTGGATTTGGCGTGAGTGGTGAACCTGAAAGTAATGGAAAATATCCCAAGGTAAATTTTCAACCAGGATGAGAATTAGCCAACTGCAGAGAGTGTGTGTGTGTGTGTGTGTGTGTGTGTGTGTGTGTGTGTGTGTGTGTGTGTGTGTGTGTGATGTTCTCCCTCTTAGGTCCTCTGCTTTGGAAGCTAGCTTAACTGTTAAAAAGCAGAATGTTGATAATATAAATCCTGATATTCTGCATTACTCTTCATGTCTATTTAAGTTCAGGTTAGCGAGGTCAGTATAACACAGCTATGCAGCTGTTGTGTCTATGAAATGTCCGGTTCTCAAGGGAAGTTAGTCACACACTTCAACACCCACAACTGTTTATCAGTATATTGACATTCTGGAAGCAGACTGGTCGTTGTGTTCCAGTCTTGTGAGAAAAGATGAGAACACGGGATTCTCCTCCTCTGGACAGGACAGAGCGAATCAGATGTCAGGACGAGGCGAGACCAACCTGTGATGATAAACTGTGTATGAAAGGCAACACCTCCTGGTGGGCAGCTGTTCTTGGCCCAACCTGCGTGTTGCTGTTCCACTCACTGCTTCACTTGTGATCATTTATAAATACATTTAGAGAACGAGAGAAGTTGTTGAACTGAGTTCTTCCAGGCATCCAATAATTGAGACACGCTATCACTGTTCTCCACTGAAGTCAGACATATTTCCCAATCAGTGAAACTATGCTAACGTTGAAGCTGCTAGCTCGTGCGAAATTACATAGGAAGCCATCTTGCATTTTTGCTAACCTAAATTCACCAACCTCTCAAATATAATTGCCAAAAGAACCACATCTGTCTTTGTAAAAATAATACTTATACAATAACATTACACTTTAGATGGAAAGGTACTGGACTTACCTATTAACCTTGTTATGACACGCCCACTCCCAGGTCAGGTGTCACGTGATAGCTGCCTCAAGCCAGGCGGTGGGTGAGACAGGCCGGTGGGTGAGACAGGCCGGTGGGTGAGACAGGCCGGTGGGTGAGACAGGCCGGTGTGTTCGTCCTGGCATTACGAGCGTGAAGAACTGACTTCAAAATAAGAGCACGCTGCCGGTGAACGTGTGACGTCGTGTTTATTCCGTCTTCTGAACACAGAACACAAAGATAAGCATCACCTCGATGCGCTGGCTGCCAGCTGGCTTCTCGCCAAGCCGTCAGGCCCGGAGCAGTGAGCTCTGCAGTGTGGAGAGGCGCCCGCCAGGTGGCGCTCCACACCAGAGCCCGACACGCCGCGAGGCCGCGTCCAGCTGCCACCGCTCGGTGGGTGGAGGCTGGTGGGTGAGACAGGACGGTGGGTGAGACAGGCCGGTGGGTGAGACAGGACGGTGGGTGAGACAGGCCGGTGGGTGAGACACAGGCTGGTGGGTGAGACAGGCTGGTGGGTGAGACACAGGCCGGTGGGTGAGACACAGGCTGGTGGGTGAGACAGGCCGGTGGGTGAGACAGGCCGGTGGGTGAGACAGGCCGGTGGGTGAGACAGGCCGGTGGGTGAGACAGGCTGGTGGGTGAGACAGGCCGGTGGGTGAGACAGGCTGGTGGGTGAGACAGGCTGGTGGGTGAGACACAGGCTGGTGGGTGAGACACAGGCTGGTGGGTGAGACAGGCTGGTGGGTGAGACAGGCCGGTGGGTGAGACAGGCCGGTGGGTGAGACAGGCCGGTGGGTGAGACAGGCCGGTGGGTGAGACAGGCTGGTGGGTGAGACAGGCCGGTGGGTGAGACAGGCTGGTGGGTGAGACAGGCTGGTGGGTGAGACAGGCTGGTGGGTGAGACACAGGCTGGTGGGTGAGACACAGGCTGGTGGGTGAGACAGGCTGGTGGGTGAGACACAGGCTGGTGGGTGAGACAGGCTGGTGGGTGAGACAGGCTGGTGGGTGAGACACAGGCTGGTGGGTGAGACAGGCTGGTGGGTGAGACACAGGCTGGTGGGTGAGACAGGCCGGTGGGTGAGACAGGCTGGTGGGTGAGACAGACAGGCTGGTGGGTGAGACACAGGCTGGTGGGTGAGACAGGCTGGTGGGTGAGACAGGCTGGTGGGTGAGACACAGGCTGGTGGGTGAGACAGACAGGCTGGTGGGTGAGACAGGCTGGGTGAGACACAGGCTGGTGGGTGAGACACAGGCTGGTGGGTGAGACAGGCTGGTGGGTGAGACAGGCTGGTGGGTGAGACAGACAGGCTGGTGGGTGAGACAGGCTGGTGGGTGAGACAGGCTGGTGGGTGAGACAGACAGGCTGGTGGGTGAGACAGGCTGGTGGGTGAGACAGACCGGTGGGTGAGACAGGCTGGTGGGTGAGACAGGCTGGTGGGTGAGACAGGCTGGTGGGTGAGACAGACAGGCTGGTGGGTGAGACAGGCTGGTGGGTGAGACAGACAGGCTGGTGGGTGAGACAGGCTGGTGGGTGAGACAGACAGGCTGGTGGGTGAGACAGGCTGGTGGGTGAGACAGGCCGGTGGGTGAGACAGGCCGGTGGGTGAGACAGGCTGGTGGGTGAGACAGGCTGGTGGGTGAGACAGACAGGCTGGTGGGTGAGACAGGCTGGTGGGTGAGACAGGCCGGTGGGTGAGACAGGCCGGTGGGTGAGACAGGCCGGTGGGTGAGACAGGCCGGTGGGTGAGACAGGCTGGTGGGTGAGACAGGCTGGGTGAGACAGACAGGCTGGTGGGTGAGACAGGCCGGTGGGTGAGACAGGCCGGTGGGTGAGACAGGCCGGTGGGTGAGACAGGACGGTGGGTGAGACAGGCTGGTGGGTGAGACAGGCTGGGTGAGACTAATGGACAATTAATAGCTTGATTGACCTCAATCGGTTAACCTGGTCAATAATCATCAGATGAAAAGAAATGGTATTTAAATGAGACTGTATATTTTATATAAATGTATTTATATAGGTATGCAATATTGGATTAATATGTATACAGCAGTCTATATTTATACAGCAGTTGTTTTGTGAAGATTATCATGTTTTATAACATGAAGGTATTCTAACAGTATATTTCATTATATATAAGAGGAGCAGTGTGTTTGGGTTAGCTGCTTAAATATCTTTGATCCTGATGCTGCGTTCACACCAGATAATGACATGTTAATGACATGTTAATGACATGATAATGACATGATAATGACATGTCAATGACATGATAATGACATGATAATGACATGTTAATGACATGTCAATGACATGATAATGACATGATAATGACATGTTAATGACATGATAATGACATGTTAATGACATGTCATTAACATGTCAATGACATGTCAATGACATGATAATGACATGTTAATGACATGATAATGACATGTTAATGACATGTCATTAACATGTCAATGACATGTTAATGACATGATAATGACATGTTAATGACATGTCATTAACATGTCAATGACATGTCAATGACATGATAATGACATGTTAATGACATGATAATGACATGTTAATGACATGTCATTAACATGTCAATGACATGTTAATGACATGATAATGACATGTTAATGACATGTCATTAACATGTCAATGACATGTCAATGACATGATAATGACATGATAATGACATGATAATGACATGTTAATGACATGATAATGACATGATAATGACATGTTAATGACATGTTAATGACATGTTAATGACATGATAATGACATGATAATGACATGATAATGACATGATAATGACATGATAATGACATGTCAATGACATGTCAATGACATGATAATGACATGATAATGACATGTTAATGACATGTCAATGACATGATAATGACATGATAATGACATGTTAATGACATGTCAATGACATGTCAATGACATGATAATGACATGTTAATGACATGATAATGACATGATAATGACATGTTAATGACATGTTAATGACATGTCAATGACATGTCAATGACATGATAATGACATGTTAATGACATGTTAATGACATGATAATGACATGTTAATGACATGATAATGACATGATAATGACATGTTAATGACATGTTAATGACATGTTAATGACATGATAATGACATGATAATGACATGATAATGACATGTTAATGACATGTCAATGACATGTCAATGACATGATAATGACATGTTAATGACATGTCAATGACATGATAATGACATGATAATGACATGTTAATGACATGTCAATGACATGATAATGACATGATAATGACATGTTAATGACATGTCAATGACATGTCAATGACATGATAATGACATGTTAATGACATGATAATGACATGATAATGACATGTTAATGACATGTTAATGACATGTTAATGACATGTCAATGACATGTCAATGACATGATAATGACATGTTAATGACATGTCAATGACATGTCAATGACATGATAATGACATGATAATGACATGTTAATGACATGTCAATGACATGATAATGACATGATAATGACATGATAATGACATGTCAATGACATGTCAATGACATGTTAATGACATACGTGATGTATAGCTCCAGACACATGGAGCCATACTAGCTGTTTTCAGCCTTTTATCCCTGAACATGAAGCCACTCCCATTTACCTCTCAACTCACAAGTCAACATTGGTGAAAAGATAGACAGTTTTATTAAAATATGTTTGATATCAACCACACATGATGACTCCACCACAAAGGGAATGAAACCAGACTCTGCAGCGCCCTCACATAGCATTGTTTTGGTGGGGAGCAAGAACAGATATTCAGAGAACAGATTCACCAGCTGACCAGGGAAGAACATCCAAATGAATGACAATGTTGCTCCATGGATTATGTAAACTAGCAACTATTGGCCATATATTGTATTAGAAGTGGACATTAGTCACAGTGACATCATGCATTGGCTTGTGAACTGCAATGTCGAAGCCTCAGGTTTGTTGCTGTCGCCATCTTGGCTTTTAGCAGCTAGAAGTGACCCGAGGGTGCAGTGACATGTTCAGTGTCAGATGTCACGCTAAACTAGTGAACACATGTAGTGTTAAAGTTACACTGATCAGTGTTAACAGTTCATACACGTTGACATGTTGAACACGGAGTTCACAACCAAACGCTGGGGACTCGTTTCATTTCCTGCTGACCAAACCGCTACGATGCATTCTCATGATCTGAAAACATAAAGGGTCACATTCTAAGACAAAAACCCTGAGCAAGTGACCTGTCAATCACAAGGCAGCCCTGAAGCATACCAGCTTTATGCTCAGTTTTACCATCATTTATTAAATAATCATAATCTTCTATTGAAGAAGACTTGACATTACAGATTGGAAACTTAAACCTTATGTTTTCAATGTTTACTGAGGTGATACATGAAATGGGAAGGTTATGTTCTCATAGACTTCTATACAACCAGACTTCTTCTATACAACCAGAGGCATCATTAACTATACCTGGAAGTTGATGCCTGGCGATATTCACTTTATTGGTGATGATATGTCAATAATGTGTATACAGCTGGTTTCCGCTGCCTCCAATTGGCCAACAAATTAGTGAATGTTTAAAAAGGAAAACAAGAATGTATGAAATAAAAACATTATATTTCTCTTTTGTCATTGTTTCTGAACCACAAGTATTATCTTAAATTCTTAAAGTATGTGTTTAAGACTTTTGACTGTATTCTTTTTAAACATTTGTATTATTATGTATCCATTTATTTAATTTGTGTGTTGTGCCGTCTTTAACGTGTCTTTAAAAACGCTGTCTGTTACGGTGCTGCTCCGGCAGACTAAAGTTAGGACAGTCCTGTTATATTGAGACAGACTAAAGTTAGGACAGTCCTGTTATATTGAGACAGACTAAAGTTAGGACAGTCCTGTTATATTGAGACAGACTAAAGTTAGGACAGTCCTGTTATATTGAGACAGACTAAAGTTAGGACAGTCCTCTGTTAGATTGAGACAGACTAAAGTTAGGACAGTCCTGTTATATTGAGACAGACTAAAGTTAGGACAGTCCTGTTAGATTGAGACAGACTAAAGTTAGGACAGTCCTCTGTTATATTGAGACAGACTAAAGTTAGGACAGTCCTGTTAGATTGAGACAGACTAAAGTTAGGACAGTCCTGTTAGATTGAGACAGACTAAAGTTAGGACAGTCCTGTTAGATTGAGACAGACTAAAGTTAGGACAGTCCTGTTATATTGAGACAGACTAAAGTTAGGACAGTCCTGTTATATTGAGACAGACTAAAGTTAGGACAGTCCTCTGTTATATTGAGACAGACTAAAGTTAGGACAGTCCTGTTATATTGAGACAGACTAAAGTTAGGACAGTCCTGTTAGATTGAGACAGACTAAAGTTAGGACAGTCCTGTTATATTGAGACAGACTAAAGTTAGGACAGTCCTGTTATATTGAGACAGACTAAAGTTAGGACAGTCCTCTGTTATATTGAGACAGACTAAAGTTAGGACAGTCCTGTTATATTGAGACGGACTAAAGTTAGGACAGTCCTCTGTTATATTGAGACAGACTAAAGTTAGGACAGTCCTGTTAGATTGAGACAGACTAAAGTTAGGACAGTCCTCTGTTATATTGAGACAGACTAAAGTTAGGACAGTCCTGTTAGATTGAGACAGACTAAAGTTAGGACAGTCCTGTTAGATTGAGACAGACTAAAGTTAGGACAGTCCTGTTAGATTGAGACAGACTAAAGTTAGGACAGTCCTGTTATATTGAGACAGACTAAAGTTAGGACAGTCCTGTTATATTGAGACAGACTAAAGTTAGGACAGTCCTCTGTTATATTGAGACAGACTAAAGTTAGGACAGTCCTGTTATATTGAGACAGACTAAAGTTAGGACAGTCCTGTTAGATTGAGACAGACTAAAGTTAGGACAGTCCTGTTATATTGAGACAGACTAAAGTTAGGACAGTCCTGTTATATTGAGACAGACTAAAGTTAGGACAGTCCTCTGTTATATTGAGACAGACTAAAGTTAGGACAGTCCTGTTATATTGAGACGGACTAAAGTTAGGACAGTCCTCTGTTATATTGAGACAGACTAAAGTTAGGACAGTCCTGTTAGATTGAGACAGACTAAAGTTAGGACAGTCCTGTTATATTGAGACAGACTAAAGTTAGGACAGTCCTGTTATATTGAGACAGACTAAAGTTAGGACAGTCCTCTGTTATATTGAGACAGACTAAAGTTAGGACAGTCCTGTTAGATTGAGACAGACTAAAGTTAGGACAGTCCTGTTATATTGAGACAGACTAAAGTTAGGACAGTCCTCTGTTATATTGAGACAGACTAAAGTTAGGACAGTCCTCTGTTATATTGAGACAGACTAAAGTTAGGACAGTCCTCTGTTATATTGAGACAGACTAAAGTTAGGACAGTCCTGTTATATTGAGACAGACTAAAGTTAGGACAGTCCTGTTATATTGAGACAGACTAAAGTTAGGACAGTCCTGTTATATTGAGACAGACTAAAGTTAGGACAGTCCTCTGTTATATTGAGACAGACTAAAGTTAGGACAGTCCTGTTATATTGAGACAGACTAAAGTTAGGACAGTCCTGTTATATTGAGACAGACTAAAGTTAGGACAGTCCTCTGTTATATTGAGACGGACTAAAGTTAGGACAGTCCTGTTATATTGAGACAGACTAAAGTTAGGACAGTCCTCTGTTATATTGAGACAGACTAAAGTTAGGACAGTCCTCTGTTATATTGAGACAGACTAAAGTTAGGACAGTCCTCTGTTATATTGAGACAGACTAAAGTTAGGACAGTCCTCTGTTATATTGAGACAGACTAAAGTTAGGACAGTCCTGTTAGATTGAGACGGACTAAAGTTAGGACAGTCCTCTGTTATATTGAGACAGACTAAAGTTAGGACAGTCCTGTTATATTGAGACAGACTAAAGTTAGGACAGTCCTGTTATATTGAGACAGACTAAAGTTAGTACAGTCCTCTGTTATATTGAGACAGACTAAAGTTAGGACAGTCCTGTTAGATTGAGACAGACTAAAGTTAGGACAGTCCTCTGTTATATTGAGACAGACTAAAGTTAGTACAGTCCTCTGTTATATTGAGACAGACTAAAGTTAGGACAGTCCTGTTATATTGAGACGGACTAAAGTTAGGACAGTCCTCTGTTATATTGAGACAGACTAAAGTTAGGACAGTCCTGTTATATTGAGACGGACTAAAGTTAGGACAGTCCTGTTATATTGAGACAGACTAAAGTTAGGACAGTCCTGTTATATTGAGACAGACTAAAGTTAGGACAGTCCTCTGTTATATTGAGACAGACTAAAGTTAGGACAGTCCTGTTATATTGAGACAGACTAAAGTTAGGACAGTCCTCTGTTATATTGAGACAGACTAAAGTTAGGACAGTCCTCTGTTATATTGAGACAGACTAAAGTTAGGACAGTCCTCTGTTATATTGAGACAGACTAAAGTTAGGACAGTCCTCTGTTATATTGAGACAGACTAAAGTTAGGACAGTCCTGTTAGATTGAGACAGACTAAAGTTAGGACAGTCCTCTGTTATATTGAGACAGACTAAAGTTAGGACAGTCCTGTTATATTGAGACAGACTAAAGTTAGGACAGTCCTGTTATATTTAGACAGACTAAAGTTAGTACAGTCCTCTGTTATATTGAGACAGACTAAAGTTAGGACAGTCCTGTTAGATTGAGACAGACTAAAGTTAGGACAGTCCTCTGTTATATTGAGACAGACTAAAGTTAGTACAGTCCTCTGTTATATTGAGACAGACTAAAGTTAGGACAGTCCTCTGTTATATTGAGACAGACTAAAGTTAGTACAGTCCTGTTAGATTGAGACAGACTAAAGTTAGTACAGTCCTCTGTTATATTGAGACAGACTAAAGTTAGGACAGTCCTGTTATATTGAGACAGACTAAAGTTAGGACAGTCCTCTGTTAGATTGAGACAGACTAAAGTTAGTACAGTCCTCTGTTAGATTGAGACAGACTAAAGTTAGTACAGTCCTCTGTTATATTGAGACAGACTAAAGTTAGTACAGTCCTGTTATATTGAGACAGACTAAAGTTAGGACAGTCCTGTTAGATTGAGACGGACTAAAGTTAGTACAGTCCTGTTATATTGAGACAGACTAAAGTTAGTACAGTCCTGTTATATTGAGACAGACTAAAGTTAGTACAGTCCTCTGTTAGATTGAGACAGACTAAAGTTAGTACAGTCCTGTTATATTGAGACAGACTAAAGTTAGGACAGTCCTGTTATATTGAGACAGACTAAAGTTAGGACAGTCCTCTGTTATATTGAGACAGACTAAAGTTAGGACAGTCCTGTTAGATTGAGACAGACTAAAGTTAGGACAGTCCTCTGTTATATTGAGACAGACTAAAGTTAGGACAGTCCTCTGTTATATTGAGACAGACTAAAGTTAGGACAGTCCTCTGTTATATTGAGACAGACTAAAGTTAGGACAGTCCTGTTAGATTGAGACAGACTAAAGTTAGGACAGTCCTCTGTTATATTGAGACAGACTAAAGTTAGGACAGTCCTGTTATATTGAGACAGACTAAAGTTAGGACAGTCCTGTTAGATTGAGACAGACTAAAGTTAGTACAGTCCTCTGTTATATTGAGACAGACTAAAGTTAGTACAGTCCTCTGTTATATTGAGACAGACTAAAGTTAGTACAGTCCTGTTAGATTGAGACAGACTAAAGATAGTACAGTCCTCTGTTATATTGAGACAGACTAAAGTTAGGACAGTCCTCTGTTATATTGAGACAGACTAAAGTTAGTACAGTCCTCTGTTATATTGAGACAGACTAAAGTTAGTACAGTCCTCTGTTATATTGAGACAGACTAAAGATAGGACAGTCTTGTTATATTGAGACAGACTAAAGTTAGGACAGTCCTCTGTTATATTGAGACAGACTAAAGTTAGGACAGTCCTCTGTTAGATTGAGACAGACTAAAGTTAGTACAGTCCTGTTATATTGAGACAGACTAAAGTTAGTACAGTCCTCTGTTATATTGAGACAGACTAAAGTTAGTACAGTCCTGTTAGATTGAGACAGACTAAAGTTAGGACAGTCCTCTGTTATATTGAGACAGACTAAAGTTAGGACAGTCCTGTTATATTGAGACAGACTAAAGTTAGGACAGTCCTGTTATATTGAGACAGACTAAAGTTAGGACAGTCCTCTGTTATATTGAGACAGACTAAAGTTAGGACAGTCCTCTGTTATATTGAGACAGACTAAAGTTAGGACAGTCCTGTTATATTGAGACAGACTAAAGTTAGGACAGTCCTCTGTTATATTGAGACAGACTAAAGTTAGGACAGTCCTGTTATATTGAGACAGACTAAAGTTAGGACAGTCCTGTTAGATTGAGACAGACTAAAGTTAGGACAGTCCTCTGTTATATTGAGACAGACTAAAGTTAGGACAGTCCTGTTATATTGAGACAGACTAAAGTTAGGACAGTCCTGTTATATTGAGACAGACTAAAGTTAGTACAGTCCTGTTAGATTGAGACAGACTAAAGTTAGGACAGTCCTCTGTTATATTGAGACAGACTAAAGTTAGGACAGTCCTGTTATATTGAGACAGACTAAAGTTAGGACAGTCCTCTGTTATATTGAGACAGACTAAAGTTAGGACAGTCCTCTGTTATATTGAGACAGACTAAAGTTAGGACAGTCCTGTTATATTGAGACAGACTAAAGTTAGGACAGTCCTCTGTTATATTGAGACAGACTAAAGTTAGGACAGTCCTGTTATATTGAGACAGACTAAAGTTAGGACAGTCCTCTGTTATATTGAGACAGACTAAAGTTAGGACAGTCCTCTGTTATATTGAGACAGACTAAAGTTAGGACAGTCCTGTTATATTGAGACAGACTAAAGTTAGGACAGTCCTCTGTTATATTGAGACAGACTAAAGTTAGTACAGTCCTGTTGTATTGAGACAGACTAAAGTTAGGACAGTCCTCTGTTATATTGAGACAGACTAAAGTTAGTACAGTCCTCTGTTATATTGAGACAGACTAAAGTTAGTACAGTCCTGTTATATTGAGACAGACTAAAGTTAGGACAGTCCTCTGTTATATTGAGACATGGTAAAGTGTCCTCACAATCACAGGAGCCCACACAGCTTTATTTCTCATAACCTTTCTCTTTATTACAAATGAACCGGCTCATACTTACAGAACATTTTCTTTACAAAAGCTGAATTTAAAAAATAAACACGACAACCAACAATAACAACAACAAACATATTTTAGTGCAATTGTACCACTTTTTCTGAGGTTCCTGAACGTGCCACAGAACTCACAGCAGTGTTTTCTTTTTGTAAACTTTAGTTTGAACTCATCAACACGTGGAGCGAGGATCACTGAGAAGCTAAGCTAAGAAGCTAAGCTAAGAAGCTGAACATGTGACCTGTGGTCAACGGGACAGAGGCGCTCCAGCGCTGTGGATCCCTGAGAAGTGATTGGCTGGAGCTCCGGACCCGTCACACAGCAGCAAAGATCTCTGGAGTCAAGACAAAAGCCTCTTATTTGATATCGTCTGTTTTTAAAGACATTTTCATCTCATGTTTGTATTTCATGATGTCACTACTGAACTCACCTCGGCTCTCCTCTGCCTGCCTCTCTCTTTGATCTTCTTCAGCTCCTCCCCCTCCCTCTCCGCCTCCTCCTCCTCATTGGTTGGGCAGGCCACGGTCTTCTCTCTGATTGGCTGCACGGTGGCCAGGAGGGCGGGGACAGTGAAGCAGGACAGGAAGCGGGCCTTCAGCAGCTGGTAGGCGGGGTTACCTGAGAAACGCTCTGCCACCAGCTGACGTAGCACCACCACAAGCTCCTCCTCCTCCTGCAGGAGGTCCGGGCTGACGGAGGCAGCTGCAACAAACGTGCACATCACGGGATGAGTTCCGACACGCGGCATTACATCACTAAACTGAATGATGATGAGATCCGATGTTATTGGTTCTTTTTAATGCCGTGGTGGAATTTATTATCACACACACACTCCAGGTATGGAACCTCCGGGTACCTTACCTGACACACCAGGGAAGGTACCTAGTGTCTCAGGTACCCGGTGTGTCAGGTACCCGGTGTGTCAGGTAAGGTACCTGATGTGTCAGGTACCCGGTGTGTCAGGTACCTGGTGTGTCAGGTATGGAACCAGGTGTGTCAGGTACGGTACCTGGTGTGTCAGGTACGGTACCAGGTGTGTCAGGTACGGTACCTGGTGTGTCAGGTACGGTACCTGGTGTGTCAGGTACGGTACCTGGTGTGTCAGGTACGGTACCAGGTGTGTCAGGTATGGTACCAGGTGTGTCAGGTACGGTACCTGGTGTGTCAGGTACGGTACCTGGTGTGTCAGGTATGGTACCAGGTGTGTCAGGTATGGTACCAGGTGTGTCAGGTACGGTACCTGGTGTGTCAGGTATGGTACCAGGTGTGTCAGGTATGGTACCTGGTGTGTCAGGTATGGTACCAGGTGTGTCAGGTATGGTACCAGGTGTGTCAGGTACCAGGTGTGTCAGGTATGGTACCAGGTGTGTCAGGTATGGTACCAGGTGTGTCAGGTACCAGGTGTGTCAGGTATGGTACCAGGTGTGTCAGGTATGGTACCAGGTGTGTCAGGTACCGTACCTGGCACACCAGGTATGGTACCTGGTGTGCCAGGTACGGTACCTGGTGTGTCAGGTATGGTACCAGGTGTGTCAGGTATGGTACCTGGTGTGTCAGGTATGGTACCAGGTGTGTCAGGTACCAGGTGTGTCAGGTATGGTACCAGGTGTGTCAGGTACCTGACACACCAGGTATGGTACCTGGTGTGCCAGGTACCAGGTGTGCCAGGTACCTGGTGTGTGCCGGGGTGGTCCAAGGTCAGAGGTGGAGTCTGGCAGGTCTGGAGGCTGACTGGAAGTCCTCTTGCCGGGTGGTCTGGGTTTGGTTGGTGAGCGTTGGGGTTCGGTCCCTCGAGACAGCAGCTTCAGGGAGGATCTGGTCAGATACGTCTTGGACCGGAGAAGCGCACTGAGCGTGTTCAGGCTGCTGACGAAGGGCGGCAGGTAGGGAAGCGCCGCGGCTGCTCCAGGCACCACCACCCCTCCCCGACCGCTCAGCCAATCACACACGGCCTCCTGGGACTCCAGGAACATCAGGGAGGGGTCGAACTGCAACGAAGGGGGCTCCGCCCGGAGCGCGCCCTTATATGGCATGGAGGGTTTGGGCTGAGGCCGGGGCCGGCAGGAGGGCAGGGTGAGGGGGTGTACGGGGGCAGACACAGCGGTGGGGGGGCAGACCGGCCGACTGGGCAAAACAGGCCCCGGTTGAGCTGGGAGGGGGGCGCTTGGTACCAACGTCAGCTGCAGGCCTTGGGCCGGGGCTTGTGCCAGCTGGACCAGCCCACCAGGAGTCATGACCCACATCGACTGGCCAGGAAGTAAACGGAACCCAGGAAGACCAGTCACTGGCTTTTTCCGTATGACAACTTCCCGTTTAGGGAAAGACGAGCGAGAGCGCTTCTTGAGAGGAGAAGAAGAAGAAGTTCTCTTCTTCTTGGTTTCAGCCTAGAAACAAAAAGCACAGGAGTAAGAAGAGGAGGAGGACACACACACAGTACCTTGGATTGCTGTAGAGGTCTGGCCCTCTGAGTCGGGTTCCGAACCTTCTTTCCTTTCTCGATCACACCTGGACCTGGACCTGCCCCGCCCACACATTGGTCCGGCTGCTCCTTCCCCTTGCCCCGTGTCCTCCTGCGGCGCGGGGCTTTGGGAGGTGTGCTGGGGGCGGAGTCAGGGGGCGGTGGAACCGGGTTTGAGCCCAGAGGACCCGGGTGGGGCCTGAAAGAGGCGTAGTGATGATCGTTGAGGAAAGTAGCCAGGGAGCTGGAAGTGGACGATGCAAGCTGCTGGTGGGTCGGTATGGAGGGGGTCTGAGGTAACAGCTGGACGGAGGTCTGCGTTCTCTTTGGTGGAGAAGCAGCAGCTTTCTTGTTCTGGTCAGCCTGAAAGGAACCAGAGACCAGTTAGACCCACGTCCTCCGTTTAAACAATGCAGCTTAAAGTTATTTAAAGTTGATTAAAGTCGTGGTTTGGTTACCTCTCTGGCCTTCAGACTCGGCTTCCGAAGCCTCCGTCCTCTCTCTCCGATCAGACCGTCACTTGCTCCTCCCACATCTGCACATGCTCCTCCCACAACATGACTTGCCCCACCCACAAACCCCCCTCTCTGATCCTCTGCCACCTTTTGCCCCCTCCCTTTGGGGGACCTTGATATGAGGCTTGATGGACTGGGGGCAGGACCAGGATTGGTGGGGGCAGGACCAGGACCAGGATAGGTGAGGGCAGGACCAGGACCAGGATAGGTGGGGGCAGGACCAGGATTGATGGGGGCAGGACCAGGATTGATGGGGGCAGGACCAGGATAGGTGGGGGCACGACCAGGACCAGGATTGGTGGGGGCAGGACCAGGACCAGGATTGGTGGGGGCAGGACCAGGACCAGGATTGGTGGGGGCAGGACCAGGACCAGGACCAGGATTGGTGGGGGCAGGACCAGGACCAGGACCAGGATTGGTGGGGGCAGGACCAGGACCAGGATTGGTGGGGGCACGACCAGGACCAGGATTGGTGGGGGCAGGACCAGGACCAGGACCAGGATTGGTGGGGGCAGGACCAGGACCAGGACCAGGATTGGTGGGGGCAGGACCAGGACCAGGACCAGGACCAGGACCAGGATTGGTGGGGGCAGGACCAGGACCAGGATTGGTGGGGGCAGGACCAGGACCAGGATTGGTGGGGGCAGGACCAGGACCAGGACCAGGATTGGTGGGGGCAGGACCAGGACCAGGATTGGTGGGGGCAGGACCAGGACCAGGACCAGGACCAGGACCAGGATTGGTGGGGGCAGGACCAGGACCAGGATTGGTGGGGGCAGGACCAGGACCAGGATTGGTGGGGGCAGGACCAGGACCAGGATTGGTGAGGGCAGGACCAGGACCAGGATTGGTGGGGGCAGGACCAGGACCAGGATTGGTGGAACAGGGTAAAGCAACCATCTGAGTCAAAGGCAGAGCTTTCTGGCGGAGAGCAGCAGAGCAGGTGGACGTGGCCTTCAGGGTCACTGGGACCACGGAGGGGCCAGGAGGACGTGCAGGCATCACGGAGGTCAGGACCCCCACAGGAAGAGGTATGTACGGGTTCATGAGCCCGATGGAGGACGAGAGAGGTTGTGAGACAGGATGAGGAATGAAGACAGCCTTAGGAAAGGACACGGAAGGCATCCTAGGACGCATGTTAGGAGGCATCTGAAGAAGAACGCCGGGGCGAGGAGGAGGAGGAGCAGGTTGCTGCAGCTGGTTCAGGATCTGCTCCTCCTTCGCGAGTCTCTTCTGCATCAGAAGTTCTGCCACGCTGTTGTGCAGGCGCGAGGAAGGGACGGGCGTCGGTGCCGGAGGGTTTTTCCTCTGCTCGATCATCTCCTTACAGCCCACGGTGTCCACGCTCATGGTCTGGAGGAGCAGCAGGAAGACCGGCGTGGACAGGAGCGGGGCGGCGCCTCCTCGCTCCCCCAGGGCCTCGGCCGCCGTGGCTCGGTGCACCTGGGGGATCAGCACGTTGCCGATCCACGGCGTCACGGCGGCTTGCAGCTCGTAGACCAGACCCGGGCTCAGGGGGCTCTGCTTGTCGGTCTGGATCTTCCTCGGGGCGGCGCTCCGGTCGCTGTACTTGCCCACCTGGCGGTGCAGGTGGGCTCGGAGCTGGTCGGGCGACACCA
>JBAMJR010000312.1:475000-507500 GCA_038501785.1 Myoxocephalus aenaeus | reverse complement strand
ATATCTGAATTTTCTGAGTTTTTGTCAAGTTTGGTCCTTAAGACTGATAAGGTTATTATTGTAGGTGATTTTAATATTCATGTGGATGTTAGCAATGATAGCCTTAGTGTTGCATTTAGCTTATTGTTAGATTCGATTGGCTTCTGTCAGAGAGTACAGGAACCGACTCACTGCTTTAACCACACCCTCGACCTTGTTCTTACATATGGCATTGATGTGGAGCATTTAGTAGTGTTTCCACAGAACCCTCTTTTATCAGACCATTGCCTTATAACTTTTGAGTTTATGCTACCAGATTGTACAGCGTTAGGCAAGAGTTTTTACACCAGATGTCTAACTGACGGTGCTATTGCTAGATTTAAGGAAGCGATTCCTTCTGTATTTAATTCATTACCATGTCTCAATATAACAGATGACTCCTGTGCTAACTTTACTCCCTCCCAGATTGATCAGCTTGTCGATGGTGCTACTGGCTCACTGAGAGTGACGCTGGACTCGATAGCCCCTCTAAAAAAGAGGATCATTAAGCAAAGGAGGCTCGCTCCATGGTACAACCCTCAGACCCGCATATTGAAGCAAGCATCACGGAAGCTTGAGGGCATATGGCGCTCCAACGGTCTGGAGGAGTCCCGGTTGGTTTGGCGGGATAGTCTGAGAACATATAAGAAGGCCCTCCGTAATGCCAGAGGAGCCTACTACTCATCACTAATAGAGAAAAACAAGAGCAACCCTAGGTTTCTCTTTAGCACTGTGGCCAGGCTGGCTGAGAGTCATAGCTCGGTGGATCCGTGTATTCCTATAGACCTCAGTAGTAATGACTTTATGAACTTCTTCAATGGTAAGATTATGGCCATTAGAGACAGGATCGGTGATCTCCTGCACTCGACTACTGCCGGTCCATCCTCAGGTGGGATGACCATGGAGGAGGCTGTGGGCCCTGTTGTGCGTCTGGATGGATTTTTTACCATCAACCTCGACCAACTGTCTTCAATGGTTTCTACTTCTAAATCTTCTACCTGTCTCCTAGACCCTGTTCCGACAAAGCTGTTTAAAGAAGTTTTACCCTTAATTTGTGCCTCTGTACTAGATATTATCAATGGGTCTTTACTAATGGGCCATGTACCACAGTCTTTTAAAGTAGCTGTAATTAAACCTCTTCTTAAAAAGCCCACCCTGGATCCAGAGGTGTTGGCTAACTACAGACCTATCTCTAACCTTCCCTTCCTCTCTAAGATACTGGAGAAGGTAGTTGCAAATCAGTTGTGTGACTTTTTACATAACAATAGTTTATTTGAGGAATTTCAGTCAGGATTTAGAAAGCATCATAGCACAGAGACAGCACTAGTGACAATTACTAATGACCTTCTAGTTGCATCAGATAGGGGACTTGTCTCTGTACTTGTCCTGTTAGACCTTAGTGCAGCATTTGACACCATTGACCATGGCATCTTATTACAGAGACTAGACCAGTCAATTGGTATTAAAGGTACAGCATTAAGCTGGTTTAAGTCGTATTTATCAGATCGATCTCAGTTTGTATTTGTAAACGATGAGGCCTCGATGACCACCGCCGTTCGTCATGGAGTTCCACAAGGTTCTGTGCTTGGACCAATTTTATTCACCTTGTATATGCTTCCTTTAGGCAATATTATCAGAAAACACTCCATAAACTTTCACTGTTATGCCGATGATACTCAACTATATCTGTCAATCAAGCCAGATGAAATCCACCAGGTCACTAAACTTCAAGCGTGTCTTAAAGACATCAAAACCTGGATGACCTGCAACTTCCTGTTGCTGAACTCTGACAAGACTGAAGTTATTCTACTCGGCCCAGAACACCTCAGAAATCAACTATCTGACGATATGGTTTCCCTGGATGGCATCGCTCTGGCATCCACCACCACCGTAAGGAATCTCGGAGTTATTTTTGACCAGGACCTATCCTTTGGCTCCCACGTGAAACAGATCTCAAGGACTGCCTTTTTTCACCTACGGAACATCTCAAAGATCCGGCACATCCTGTCTCAAAGCGATGCAGAAACATTGATCCACGCATTTGTTACTTCAAGACTGGATTACTGTAACTCCGTATTATCAGGCTGCTCCGGAAAGTCCCTTGGGTCTCTCCAGCTGATCCAGAATGCTGCAGCTCGTGTACTAACAAGGACTCGGAAGAGAGATCACATTACTCCTGTACTAGCTGCTCTCCACTGGCTTCCTGTAAGATCGAGAATCATATTTAAAATCCTCCTCCTCACCTATAAAGCCTTAGCTGGTGATGCACCATCATATCTTAAAGAGCTTATAGTGCCATATTACCCCACCAGAGCGTTACGCTCACTGAATGCAGGGTTACTTGTGGTTCCCAGAGTCTTAAAAAGTAGGTTGGGGGCTAGAGCTTTCAGTTATCGTGCTCCTCTTCTGTGGAATCAGCTTCCACTTTCAGTCCGGGGGGCAGACACAGTCACCTCATTTAAGAGTAGACTTAAGACTTTCCTCTTTGATAGCGCTTATACTTAGGGCTGTTTCAGGCTTATAGTTAGGGCTGGCTCAGGTTTGCCCTGGTCCAGCCCCTAGATATGCTGCTATAGGCCTAGACTGCTGGGGGACATCTTAGGATACACTGAGCTCCTCTTCTCTTCCTCTTTCACTCCTCTTCTCTTCCTCTTTCACTCCTCCTCTCCTCTTCTTTCTCTCCATCTGGATAAACTATTGTCTCTTCAATGCACATTACTAACTCTACTTTCTTTTTCCATGGATTCATGGCTGCCTGGAACCGGTCCTGCCCCGGGTCCTACCCCGGGTCCTGCCCCGGGTCCTGCCGCCCCCCCACCCACCCCTCCTGCCATGGATCCATGGCTGCCTGGAACCGGTCCTGCCTGCTGCCATGGCCCTGCTGATGGAACCGGCCTGGAACCGGTCCTGCCTGCTGCCATGGCCCTGCTGATGGAACCGGCCTGGAACCGGTCTTACCCGCTGCCATGGCCCTCTGATGCCCCCCTCCTCTCTACCGCCTTCTGCTTCATGGATTATCAGGATCATGGACCATGCCTAATACTCATTATATGAATAATTTCTGTCATATTCATTGAATGTGCTGTAACTACGCTATTCATTCTGGTCACATGACATCTATTGCTTCTGTCCATCCGGGGAGAGGGATCCTCCTCTGTTGCTCTCCCTCAGGTTTCTTCCCTTTTTTCCCTGTGAAAGGGTTTTTACTATCTCTTTAGGGGAGTTTTTCCTGATCCGATGTGAGGTCCCGGGACAGGATGTTATGTTACAGATTGTAAAGCCCTCCAAGGCAAACTTGTATTTGTGATGTTGGGCTATATAAAATAAACTGAATTGAATTGAATTGAACTTCCTGTCTGAGCGCGCGCGCACACACACACACACACACACACACACACACACAGGTCACTTCCTGTCTGAGCGCGCGCGCGCACACACACACACACACACACACACACACACGTCACTTCCTGTCTGAGCACACACACACACACACACACACGTCACTTCCTGTCTGAGCACACACACACACACACACACACACACACAGGTCACTTCCTGTCTGAGCACACACACACACACACACACACACACACACACACACACACACACACACACACACACACACACACACACACACACACACACACACACACACGGGTCACTTCCTGTCTGAGCACACCTGAGGACACACACCTGCTGTCGTCCAATCAGCTCTCACCTGTCTCTGCAGCTGCAGTCGGTGCGTCCTGGAACCTCAAACCGGATCCTCCACCAGTCCTTCTCCCCGAAGAGAGACACGGCACGCAGCAGCAGCTGAGAGACAGACAGGAGGACAGAGAGACAGGAGGACAGAGAGACAGGAGGACAGAGAGACAGACAGGAGGACAGAGAGACAGACAGGAGGACAGAGAGACAGACAGGAGGACAGACAGACAGGAGGACAGAGAGACAGACAGATAGGAGGACAGAGAGACAGACATGAGGACAGAGAGACAGACAGGAGGACAGAGAGACAGACAGGAGGACAGACAGACAGGAGGACAGAGAGACAGACAGGAGGACAGAGAGACAGACAGATAGGAGGACAGAGAGACAGACAGGAGGACAGACAGACAGACAGACAGGAGGACAGACAGACAGACAGACAGAGAGACAGACAGGAGGACAGACAGACAGGAGGACAGAGAGACAGACAGGAGGACAGACAGACAGACAGGAGGACAGAGAGACAGACAGGAGGACAGACAGACAGGAGGACAGAGAGACAGACAGGAGGACAGACAGACAGACAGGAGGACAGAGAGACAGACAGGAGGACAGACAGACAGGAGGACAGAGAGACAGACAGATAGGAGGACAGAGAGACAGACATGAGGACAGAGAGACAGACAGGAGGACAGAGAGACAGACAGGAGGACAGACAGACAGGAGGACAGAGAGACAGACAGGAGGACAGAGAGACAGACAGATAGGAGGACAGAGAGACAGACAGGAGGACAGACAGACAGACAGGAGGACAGACAGACAGGAGGACAGACAGACAGGAGGACAGACAGACAGACAGACAGGAGGACAGACAGACAGACAGGAGGACAGAGAGACAGACAGACAGGAGGACAGACAGACAGACAGACAGGAGGACAGACAGACAGACAGGAGGACAGACAGGAGGACAGACAGACAGGAGGACAGACAGACAGACAGACAGGAGGACAGACAGACAGACAGACAGGAGGACAGACAGACAGACAGGAGGACAGACAGACAGACAGACAGACAGGAGGACAGAGAGACAGACAGGAGGACAGAGAGACAGACAGGAGGACAGAGAGACAGACAGGAGGACAGAGAGACAGACAGACAGGAGGACAGAGAGACAGACAGGAGGACAGAGAGACAGACAGACAGGAGGACAGAGAGACAGACAGGAGGACAGAGAGACAGACAGACAGGAGGACAGACAGACAGACAGGAGGACAGAGAGACAGACAGACAGGAGGACAGACAGACAGACAGGAGGACAGACAGACAGACAGGAGGACAGACAGACAGACAGGAGGACAGACAGACAGGAGGACAGAGAGACAGACAGGAGGACAGAGAGACAGACAGGAGGACAGACAGACAGACAGGAGGACAGACAGACAGACAGACAGGAGGACAGACAGACAGACAGACAGGAGGACAGAGAGACAGACAGGAGGACAGAGAGACAGACAGACAGGAGGACAGAGAGACAGGAGGACAGAGAGACAGACAGGAGGACAGAGAGACAGACAGGAGGACAGACAGACAGACAGACAGGAGGACAGACAGACAGACAGACAGACAGGAGGACAGAGAGACAGGAGGACAGAGAGACAGGAGGACAGAGAGACAGGAGGACAGAGAGACAGACAGGAGGACAGACAGACAGACAGACAGGAGGACAGAGAGACAGAGAGACAGGAGGACAGAGAGACAGACAGGAGGACAGACAGACAGACAGACAGACAGACAGACAGACAGGAGGACAGACAGACAGAGAGACAGGAGGACAGAGAGACAGACAGGAGGACAGACAGACAGACAGACAGACAGACAGGAGGACAGACAGACAGACAGGAGGACAGACAGACAGACAGACAGGAGGACAGACAGACAGAGAGACAGGAGGACAGACAGACAGACAGACAGGAGGACAGACAGACAGACAGACAGGAGGACAGAGAGACAGGAGGACAGAGAGACAGACAGGAGGACAGAGAGACAGGAGGACAGAGAGACAGACAGGAGGACAGAGAGACAGACAGGAGGACAGACAGACAGACAGACAGGAGGACAGAGAGACAGAGAGACAGGAGGACAGAGAGACAGACAGGAGGACAGACAGACAGACAGACAGACAGACAGACAGACAGACAGACAGGAGGACAGACAGACAGACAGGAGGACAGACAGACAGACAGACAGGAGGACAGACAGACAGACAGGAGGACAGACAGACAGACAGACAGGAGGACAGACAGACAGACAGGAGGACAGACAGACAGACAGACAGGAGGACAGAGTGAGTGAAAGCTTAATACAGATGATTGATTATCAATATTAGACTGTAATCATATTGTTTATGTAACTCTGTAGACTGTGTGCCCTTATTTCAAGAAGACTACAACTCCCAGAGTTCATGAGGAGAGTCAGGAACAGACTACAAGAGGTGTGTCCTATGTAAGCCCCGCCCCCTGCCTACCTGGTCCTCCTCTTTGGTCCAGAAGCCTTTCTTCAGACTGGGGTCCAACACCTGGTTCCACCTGTAGATCAGCTGAGCCGGGTCTCGACCCTCCATGAAGTAACTCACTGAGAGACAGACGGGTGAGAGGGAGACGGGTGAGAGAGACAGACGGGTGAGAGGGAGACGAGTGAGGGAGGGAGACGGGTGAGAGAGACAGACGGGTGAGAGGGAGACGGGTGAGAGAGACAGACGGGTGAGAGGGAGACGGGTGAGGGGGTGATGTCAGAGTGTGTGATGTCAGTGTGTGTGATGTCAGAGTGTGATGTCAGTGTGTGATGTCAGAGTGTGTGATGTCAGAGTGTGTGATGTCAGTGTGTGTGATGTCAGAGTGTGATGTCAGTGTGTGATGTCAGTGTGTGTGATGTCAGTGTGTGTGATGTCAGAGTGTGATGTCAGTGTGTGATGTCAGAGTGTGTGATGTCAGAGTGTGTGATGTCAGAGTGTGATGTCAGTGTGTGATGTCAGAGTGTGATGTCAGTGTGTGATGTCAGAGTGTGATGTCAGTGTGTGATGTCAGAGTGTGATGTCAGTGTGTGATGTCAGTGAGTGTGATGTCAGAGTGTGTGATGTCAGAGTGTGTGATGTCAGTGTGTGTGATGTCAGTGAGTGTGATGTCAGTGTGTGATGTCAGTGTGTGATGTCAGTGTGTGTGATGTCAGTGTGTGATGTCAGTGTGTGATGTCAGTGTGTGATGTCAGTGTGTGTGATGTCAGTGTGTGTGATGTCAGTGTGTGTGATGTCAGAGTGTGTGATGTCAGAGTGTGTGATGTCAGTGTGTGTGATGTCAGAGTGTGTGATGTCAGAGTGTGTGATGTCAGAGTGTGTGATGTCAGAGTGTGTGATGTCAGTGTGTGTGATGTCAGAGTGTGTGATGTCAGAGTGTGTGATGTCAGAGTGTGTGATGTCAGTGTGTGATGTCAGAGTGTGTGATGTCAGTGTGTGTGATGTCAGTGTGTGATGTCAGAGTGTGTGATGTCAGTGTGTGTGATGTCAGAGTGTGTGATGTCAGTGTGTGATGTCAGAGTGTGTGATGTCAGTGTGTGTGATGTCAGAGTGTGTGATGTCAGTGTGTGATGTCAGTGTGTGTGATGTCAGAGTGTGTGATGTCAGAGTGTGTGATGTCAGAGTGTGTGATGTCAGTGTGTGATGTCAGAGTGTGTGATGTCAGAGTGTGTGATGTCAGTGTGTGATGTCAGAGTGTGTGATGTCAGAGTGTGTGATGTCAGAGTGTGTGATGTCAGAGTGTGTGATGTCAGTGTGTGTGATGTCAGAGTGTGTGATGTCAGAGTGTGTGATGTCAGAGTGTGTGATGTCAGTGTGTGATGTCAGAGTGTGTGATGTCAGTGTGTGTGATGTCAGTGTGTGATGTCAGAGTGTGTGATGTCAGTGTGTGTGATGTCAGAGTGTGTGATGTCAGAGTGTGTGATGTCAGAGTGTGTGATGTCAGTGTGTGATGTCAGTGTGTGTGATGTCAGAGTGTGTGATGTCAGAGTGTGTGATGTCAGAGTGTGTGATGTCAGAGTGTGTGATGTCAGTGTGTGATGTCAGTGTGTGTGATGTCAGTGTGTGATGTCAGTGTGTGATGTCAGAGTGTGTGATGTCAGAGTGTGTGATGTCAGTGTGTGTGATGTCAGTGTGTGATGTCAGTGTGTGTGATGTCAGTGTGTGTGATGTCAGTGTGTGATGTCAGAGTGTGTGATGTCAGTGTGTGTGATGTCAGAGTGTGTGATGTCAGTGTGTGATGTCAGTGTGTGTGATGTCAGTGTGTGATGTCAGAGTGTGTGATGTCAGAGTGTGTGATGTCAGTGTGTGTGATGTCAGAGTGTGTGATGTCAGTGTGTGATGTCAGTGTGTGTGATGTCAGAGTGTGTGATGTCAGTGTGTGTGATGTCAGTGTGTGATGTCAGTGTGTGATGTCAGAGTGTGTGATGTCAGAGTGTGTGATGTCAGAGTGTGTGATGTCAGTGTGTGTGATGTCAGTGTGTGATGTCAGAGTGTGTGATGTCAGAGTGTGTGATGTCAGAGTGTGTGATGTCAGTGTGTGTGATGTCAGTGTGTGATGTCAGAGTGTGTGATGTCAGTGTGTGTGATGTCAGAGTGTGTGATGTCAGAGTGTGTGATGTCAGTGTGTGTGATGTCAGAGTGTGTGATGTCAGAGTGTGTGATGTCAGTGTGTGTGATGTCAGTGTGTGATGTCAGTGTGTGTGATGTCAGTGTGTGATGTCAGTGTGTGATGTCAGTGTGTGATGTCAGTGTGTGTGATGTCAGTGTGTGATGTCAGTGTGTGATGTCAGTGTGTGATGTCAGAGTGTGTGATGTCAGTGTGTGTGATGTCAGAGTGTGTGATGTCAGAGTGTGTGATGTCAGAGTGTGTGATGTCAGTGTGTGTGATGTCAGTGTGTGATGTCAGAGTGTGTGATGTCAGTGTGTGTGATGTCAGTGTGTGTGATGTCAGTGTGTGTGATGTCAGAGTGTGTGATGTCAGAGTGTGTGATGTCAGTGTGTGTGATGTCAGAGTGTGTGATGTCAGAGTGTGTGATGTCAGAGTGTGTGATGTCAGAGTGTGTGATGTCAGTGTGTGTGATGTCAGAGTGTGTGATGTCAGAGTGTGTGATGTCAGAGTGTGTGATGTCAGTGTGTGATGTCAGAGTGTGTGATGTCAGTGTGTGTGATGTCAGTGTGTGATGTCAGAGTGTGTGATGTCAGTGTGTGTGATGTCAGAGTGTGTGATGTCAGTGTGTGATGTCAGAGTGTGTGATGTCAGTGTGTGTGATGTCAGAGTGTGTGATGTCAGTGTGTGATGTCAGTGTGTGTGATGTCAGAGTGTGTGATGTCAGAGTGTGTGATGTCAGAGTGTGTGATGTCAGTGTGTGATGTCAGAGTGTGTGATGTCAGAGTGTGTGATGTCAGTGTGTGATGTCAGAGTGTGTGATGTCAGAGTGTGTGATGTCAGAGTGTGTGATGTCAGAGTGTGTGATGTCAGTGTGTGTGATGTCAGAGTGTGTGATGTCAGAGTGTGTGATGTCAGAGTGTGTGATGTCAGTGTGTGATGTCAGAGTGTGTGATGTCAGTGTGTGTGATGTCAGTGTGTGATGTCAGAGTGTGTGATGTCAGTGTGTGTGATGTCAGAGTGTGTGATGTCAGAGTGTGTGATGTCAGAGTGTGTGATGTCAGTGTGTGATGTCAGTGTGTGTGATGTCAGAGTGTGTGATGTCAGAGTGTGTGATGTCAGAGTGTGTGATGTCAGAGTGTGTGATGTCAGTGTGTGATGTCAGTGTGTGTGATGTCAGTGTGTGATGTCAGTGTGTGATGTCAGAGTGTGTGATGTCAGAGTGTGTGATGTCAGTGTGTGTGATGTCAGTGTGTGATGTCAGTGTGTGTGATGTCAGTGTGTGTGATGTCAGTGTGTGATGTCAGAGTGTGTGATGTCAGTGTGTGTGATGTCAGAGTGTGTGATGTCAGTGTGTGATGTCAGTGTGTGTGATGTCAGTGTGTGATGTCAGAGTGTGTGATGTCAGAGTGTGTGATGTCAGTGTGTGTGATGTCAGAGTGTGTGATGTCAGTGTGTGATGTCAGTGTGTGTGATGTCAGAGTGTGTGATGTCAGTGTGTGTGATGTCAGTGTGTGATGTCAGTGTGTGATGTCAGAGTGTGTGATGTCAGAGTGTGTGATGTCAGAGTGTGTGATGTCAGTGTGTGTGATGTCAGTGTGTGATGTCAGAGTGTGTGATGTCAGAGTGTGTGATGTCAGAGTGTGTGATGTCAGTGTGTGTGATGTCAGTGTGTGATGTCAGAGTGTGTGATGTCAGTGTGTGTGATGTCAGAGTGTGTGATGTCAGAGTGTGTGATGTCAGTGTGTGTGATGTCAGAGTGTGTGATGTCAGAGTGTGTGATGTCAGTGTGTGTGATGTCAGTGTGTGATGTCAGTGTGTGTGATGTCAGTGTGTGATGTCAGTGTGTGATGTCAGTGTGTGATGTCAGTGTGTGTGATGTCAGTGTGTGATGTCAGTGTGTGATGTCAGTGTGTGATGTCAGAGTGTGTGATGTCAGTGTGTGTGATGTCAGAGTGTGTGATGTCAGAGTGTGTGATGTCAGAGTGTGTGATGTCAGTGTGTGTGATGTCAGTGTGTGATGTCAGAGTGTGTGATGTCAGTGTGTGTGATGTCAGTGTGTGTGATGTCAGTGTGTGATGTCAGTGTGTGATGTCAGTGTGTGATGTCAGTGTGTGTGATGTCAGTGTGTGATGTCAGTGTGTGATGTCAGAGTGTGATGTCAGTGTGTGATGTCAGTGTGTGTGATGTCAGAGTGTGTGATGTCAGAGTGTGTGATGTCAGAGTGTGTGATGTCAGTGTGTGTGATGTCAGTGTGTGATGTCAGTGTGTGTGATGTCAGTGTGTGATGTCAGTGTGTGTGGTGTCAGAGTGTGTGATGTCAGAGTGTGTGATGTCAGAGTGTGATGTCAGTGTGTGTGATGTCAGTGTGTGTGATGTCAGAGTGTGTGATGTCAGTGTGTGTGATGTCAGTGTGTGATGTCAGTGTGTGTGATGTCAGTGTGTGATGTCAGTGTGTGATGTCAGAGTGTGTGATGTCAGAGTGTGATGTCAGTGTGTGTGATGTCAGAGTGTGTGATGTCAGAGTGTGATGTCAGTGTGTGTGATGTCAGAGTGTGTGATGTCAGAGTGTGTGATGTCAGTGTGTGTGATGTCAGTGTGTGTGATGTCAGTGTGTGTGATGTCAGTGTGTGATGTCAGTGTGTGTGATGTCAGTGTGTGATGTCAGTGTGTGATGTCAGAGTGTGTGATGTCAGAGTGTGATGTCAGTGTGTGTGATGTCAGAGTGTGTGATGTCAGAGTGTGATGTCAGTGTGTGTGATGTCAGAGTGTGTGATGTCAGAGTGTGTGATGTCAGTGTGTGTGATGTCAGTGTGTGTGATGTCAGTGTGTGATGTCAGTGTGTGTGATGTCAGAGTGTGATGTCAGTGTGTGATGTCAGTGTGTGTGATGTCAGAGTGTGTGATGTCAGTGTGTGATGTCAGAGTGTGTGATGTCAGTGTGTGTGATGTCAGTGTGTGTGATGTCAGTGTGTGATGTCAGTGTGTGTGATGTCAGAGTGTGATGTCAGAGTGTGATGTCAGTGTGTGTGATGTCAGTGTGTGTGATGTCAGTGTGTGATGTCAGAGTGTGATGTCATTACTCTGCGTGTAGGGGATGAAGTTCCCGATCCTCATCTTGTCCACGAGCTCTCTGAGCAAAGCGTCTTCGTCCGGAGTCCAAGCGCCTCGCTTCAACGAGTCAGAGACGAACCGCTGGTACGTCTGGAGACACAGGAAGGCCGTCCTCCCCGTCTGAGAGACAGACAGGTGAGAGACAGACAGGTGAGGGACTAGAGACACAGGAAGGCCGTCTTCCCCGTCTGAGAGACAGACAGGTGAGAGACAGACAGGTGAGGGACTAGAGACACAGGAAGGCCGTCCTCCCCGTCTGAGAGACAGACAGGTGAGAGACAGACAGGTGAGGGACTAGAGACACAGGAAGGCCGTCCTCCCCGTCTGAGAGACAGACAGGTGAGAGACAGACAGCTCTTCTCACCCCCAGCTCTGCAGCGATGGCGTCCCAGTGTCTCTCTCCGTGTCTCCTGCTGACCTCCTTCAGCTGCTGCACCTCCTCCTGACTCCACGTCCCCTTGCTGATGGACGGGTGGAGGAAGTTCTGCCAGAAGCTGGAGATGTCCTCCGCCTCCCTCGTCCCTTCAAACTGAGGAGAGAGAGCAGAAGATATCACTGTCTCGTGTTTCTGTAGTCTGACGTGTGATTGGTTGATTTTTCGACTTACGTCAATATTAGAAATTTTCGGCCAATCGTGTTCATCGTATCGACCACCAACCAGCTCGTTGTCCTTCTTCGCTCTGACCAATTACAGACAGTCTCCCATTACACACAGGTCATTCATTAGCATCCAGTGTATCTTCAGTAGCTAACATAGCATAGACCTGCTAACGCTAGTGACCGATACGCTAGTGACCGATACGCTAGTGACCGATACGCTAGTGACCGATACGCTAGTGACGGTACGCTAGTGACTGATACGCTAGTGATGATACGCTAGTGACTGATACGCTAGTGACTGATACGCTAGTGACTGATACGCTAGTGACTGATAATGACGATACGCTAGTGATGATACGCTAGTGACGGTACGCTAGTGACTGATAATGACGATACGCTAGTGATGATATGCTAGTGACTGATACGCTAGTGACTGATACGCTAGTGACTGATAATGACGATACGCTAGTGATGATACGCTAGTGACTGATACGCTAGTGACTGATACGCTAGTGACGGTACGCTAGTGACTGATAATGACGATACGCTAGTGATGATACGCTAGTGATGATACGCTAGTGACTGATACGCTAGTGACTGATAATGACGATACGCTAGTGACGATACGCTAGTGATGATACGCTAGTGATGATATGCTAGTGACTGATACGCTAGTGACTGATACGCTAGTGACGGTACGCTAGTGACTGATAATGACGATACGCTAGTGATGATACGCTAGTGACTGATACGCTAGTGACTGATAATGACGATACGCTAGTGATGATACGCTAGTGATGATATGCTAGTGACTGATACGCTAGTGACGGTACGCTAGTGACTGATAATGACGATACGCTAGTGATGATACGCTAGTGATGATACGCTAGTGACTGATACGCTAGTGACTGATACGCTAGTGACTGATACGCTAGTGACGGTACGCTAGTGACTGATAATGACGATACGCTAGTGATGATACGCTAGTGATGATACGCTAGTGACTGATACGCTAGTGACGGTACGCTAGTGACTGATAGTGACGATACGCTAGTGATGATACGCTAGTGATGATATGCTAGTGATGATACGCTAGTGACCGATACGCTAGTGACCGATACGCTAGTGACCGATACGCTAGTGACGGTACGCTAGTGACTGATAATGACGATACGCTAGTGATGATACGCTAGTGATGATACGCTAGTGACGATAGTGACGATACGCTAGTGACTGATAGTGACGGTACGCTACTGATGATACACTAGTGACTGATACGCTAGTGACTGATACGCTAGTGACTGATACGCTAGTGACTGATAGTGATGATACGCTAGTGACTGATAGTGACGGTACGCTAGTGACTGATAGTGACGGTACGCTAGTGACTGATAGTGACGGTACGCTAGTGACGGTACGCTAGTGACTGATAGTGACGATACGCTAGTGACGGTACGCTAGTGACTGATAGTGACGGTACGCTAGTGACGGTACGCTAGTGACGGTACGCTAGTGACTGATAGTGACGGTACGCTAGTGACTGATAGTGACGGTACGCTAGTGACTGATAGTGACGGTACGCTAGTGACTGATAGTGACGGTACGCTAGTGACGGTACGCTAGTGACTGATAGTGACGGTACGCTAGTGACTGATAGTGACGGTACGCTAGTGACTGATAGTGACGGTACGCTAGTGACGGTACGCTAGTGACTGATAGTGACGGTACGCTAGTGACTGATAGTGACGGTACGCTAGTGACGGTACGCTAGTGACGGTACGCTAGTGACGGTACGCTAGTGACGGTACGCTAGTGACTGATAGTGACGGTACGCTAGTGACTGATAGTGACGATACGCTAGTGACTGATAGTGACGGTACGCTAGTGACGGTACGCTAGTGACTGATAGTGACGGTACGCTAGTGACTGATAGTGACGGTACGCTAGTGACGGTACGCTAGTGACTGATAGTGACGGTACGCTAGTGACGGTACGCTAGTGACGGTACGCTAGTGACTGATAGTGACGGTACGCTAGTGACTGATAGTGACGGTACGCTAGTGACGGTACGCTAGTGACTGATAGTGACGGTACGCTAGTGACGGTACGCTAGTGACTGATAGTGACGATACGCTAGTGACTGATAGTGACGGTACGCTAGTGACGGTACGCTAGTGACTGATAGTGACGGTACGCTAGTGACGGTACGCTAGTGACTGATAGTGACGGTACGCTAGTGACGGTACGCTAGTGACCCTTATGCTAGTGACTGACGTGCCAACGTTCAGCTACAACTTTTGTGTAAAAATGTCCACACAACACACACACACAGACACACACACACCTGAGCAGCTCGATGTCTCTCTCCAGGCTGTCCATCTGCTGTCTGAACTGCTGCTTGTCGGTCTCTGCTGCTCTGGACAGCTTCTGGCTCAGGTAGTCCACCCTGAAACGGAGACGAGTCATGAGAACTACAAACTACACAACTTCCTCTAGTGAGACGAGTCATGAGAACTACAAACTACACAACTTCCTGTAGTGAGACGAGTCATGAGAACTACAAACTACACAACTTCCTGTAGTGAGACGAGTCATGAGAACTACAAACTACACAACTTCCTGTAGTGAGACGAGTCATGAGAACTACAAACTACACAACTTCCTGTAGTGAGACTGAGGATGAGAACTACAAACTACACAACTTCCTGTAGTGAGACGAGTCATGAGAACTACAAACTACTCAACTTCCTGTAGTGAGACGAGTCATGAGAACTACAAACTACTCAACTTCCTGTAGTGAGACTGAGGATGAGAACTACAAAATACACAACTTCCTGTAGTGAGACGAGTCATGAGAACTACAAACTACTCAACTTCCTGTGTATTGTATGTGTGTATTGAAGTATTGGAGTAATGATGTAATGAAGTGTTGTAGTAATGCAGTATTGTAGTAATCTAGTAATGTAGTATTGTAATAATAATAATAATCATAACAACAACCATAATAATAAAAAGATGTTACTTGGAGAGTTTAGGTTGGATGAGTCTCCTCAGAGTGTCTCTGGTAACGGAGTGGATCAACAGAGTCTTCTGCCAGCTCTCCCCTACAGACAGACAGGTAGAGAGACAGACAGGTAGACAGAGAGAGAGACAGGTAGAGAGACAGACAGGTAGACAGAGAGAGAGACAGGTAGAGAGACAGACAGGTAGACAGAGAGAGAGACAGGTAGAGAGACAGACAGGTAGAGAGAGAGACAGGTAGAGAGGCAGACAGGTAGACAGAGAGAGAGACAGGTAGAGAGGCAGACAGGTAGAGAGGCAGACAGGTAAAGAGACAGGTAGAGAGGCAGACAGGTAAAGAGACAGGTAGAGAGGCAGACAGGTAGACAGAGAGGCAGACAGGTAGAGAGGCAGACAGGTAGAGAGACAGGTAGAGAGGCAGACAGGTAGAGAGGCAGGTAGAGAGGCAGACAGGTAGACAGAGAGGCAGACAGGTAGAGAGGCAGACAGGTAGGGAGACAGGTAGAGAGGCAGACAGGTAGAGAGGCAGGTAGAGAGGCAGACAGGTAGACAGAGAGGCAGACAGGTAGAGAGACAGGTAGAGAGGCAGACAGGTAGAGAGGGAGACAGGTAGAGAGACAGACAGGTAGAGAGACAGACAGGTAGAGAGGCAGACAGGTAGAGAGACAGGTAGAGAGGCAGACAGGTAGGGAGACAGGTAGAGAGGCAGACAGGTAGAGAGGCAGGTAGAGAGGCAGACAGGTAGACAGAGAGGCAGACAGGTAGAGAGACAGGTAGAGAGGCAGACAGGTAGAGAGGGAGACAGGTAGAGAGACAGACAGGTAGAGAGACAGACAGGTAGAGAGGCAGACAGGTAGAGAGGCAGACAGGTAGAGAGACAGACAGGTAGAGAGGCAGACAGGTAGAGAGACAGACAGGTAGAGAGACAGACAGGTAGAGAGACAGACAGGTAGAGAGGCAGACAGGTAGAGAGGCAGACAGGTAGAGAGACAGACAGGTAGAGAGGCAGACAGGTAGAGAGACAGACAGGTAGAGAGACAGACAGGTAGAGAGGCAGACAGGTAGAGAGGCAGACAGGTAGAGAGGGAGACAGGTAGAGAGGGAGACAGGTAGAGAGACAGACAGGTAGAGAGACAGACAGGTAGAGAGACAGACAGATAGTTCACATTGAAAGTAAATTAAATAGTAGTATTTAATAGTTGAATCTATTTAGAGCAGTAAATGAACAGTAAATGTGTGTACTCAATATACATGTATACATACATATATATATATATATATATATATATATATATATATATGTATGTAATATACATACATGTATATATACACACACGTGTCTGTAGTATACATGTATGTATATATGCACATGTGTGTATATATACGTACATGTGTGTATATATATGTACTACAGACACGTGTATATAAACATGTATACTACAGACATGTATATATATATATATATATATATATATATATATATATACATGTGTATATATATATATATATATATATATATATATATATATATATATACATACACAGACTTATTTGTTCTTACATCGTTTTACTTTCAGTTTCTTGTCGTCCAGACAACCAGTCATCCTGCTGGCCTTCTCCTTTGTCTCCTGATTGGCTGGAGGACCCTGGGGGCGGAGCAACAGAGCGTCTCATTGGTCTGCTGTTAACAGTGAGACTGTGTGTCTGTCTGTGTGTGTGTGTGTGTGTGTGTGTGTGTGTGTGTGTGTGTGTCTGTGTGTGTCTGTGTGTGTGTGTGTGTGTGTCTGTGTGTGTGTCTGTTTGTGTGTCTGTTTGTGTGTGTGTGTGTGTGTGTGTGTGTGTCTGTTTGTGTGTGTGTGTGTGTGTGTGTGTGTGTGTGTGTCTGTTTGTGTGTGTGTGTGTGTGTGTGTGTGTCTGTGTGTGTGTCTGTGTGTGTGTGTGTGTGTGTCTGTGTGTGTGTGTGTGTGTGTGTGTGTGTGTGTGTGTGTGTCTGTCTGTGTGTCTTACCAGTCCTGTCAGTTTGTCCTTAAAGTATGGTTTGAGGAAGCGGCCCATGTACATGTTGATTGGCAGCTGGCAGGAGGGGTGGGCGGGCCGTTCCCTGGAGGACTCTCTGATTGGTCCAGACAGCTGAGTCACAAGCTCCTTCTACAGAGACAAACACGATACATACATTTATTCTGTGGTTGTGTCAGCACTGACCTGCTGTCTGTGGTTGTGTGTCAGCACTGACCTGCTGTCTGTGGTTGTGTGTCAGCACTGACCTGTTGTCTGTGGTTGTGTGTCAGCACTGACCTGCTGTCTGTGGTTGTGTGTCAGCACTGACCTGCTGTCTGTGGTTGTGTGTCAGCACTGACCTGCTGTCTGTGGTTGTGTGTCAGCACTGACCCGTTGTCTGTGGTTGTGTGTCAGCACTGACCCGTTGTCTGTGGTTGTGTGTCGGTACTGACCTGCTGTCTGTGGTTGTGTGTCAGCACTGACCCGTTGTCTGTGGATGTCTGTCGGTACTGACCTGCTGTCTGTGGTTGTGTGTCAGCACTGACCTGTTGTCTGTGGTTGTGTGTCAGCACTGACCTGTTGTCTGTGGTTGTGTGTCAGCACTGACCCGTTGTCTGTGGTTGTGTGTCAGCACTGACCTGCTGTCTGTGGTTGTGTGTCAGCACTGACCCGTTGTCTGTGGTTGTGTGTCAGCACTGACCCGTTGTCTGTGGTTGTGTGTCAGCACTGACCCGTTGTCTGTGGTTGTGTGTCAGCACTGACCTGTTGTCTGTGGATGTCTGTCGGTACTGACCCGTTGTCTGTGGTTGTGTGTCAGCACTGACCCGTTGTCTGTAGTTGTGTGTCAGCACTGACCTGCTGTCTGTGGTTGTGTGTCGGCACTGACCCGTTGTCTGTGGTTGTGTGTCAGCACTGACCTGTTGTCTGTGGATGTCTGTCGGTACTGACCCGTTGTCTGTGGTTGTGTGTCAGCACTGACCTGTTGTCTGTGGATGTCTGTCGGTACTGACCTGTTGTCTGTGGTTGTGTGTCAGCACTGACCTGTTGTCTGTGGTTGTGTGTCAGCACTGACCTGCTGTCTGTGGTTGTGTGTCAGCACTGACCCGTTGTCTGTGGTTGTGTGTCAGCACTGACCCGTTGTCTGTGGTTGTGTGTCAGCACTGACCCGTTGTCTGTGGATGTCTGTCGGTACTGACCTGTTGTCTGTGGATGTGTGTCGGCACTGACCCGTTGTCTGTGGTTGTGTGTCAGCACTGACCTGCTGTCTGTGGATGTCTGTCGGTACTGACCTGTTGTCTGTGGTTGTGTGTCAGCACTGACCTGTTGTCTGTGGTTGTGTGTCAGCACTGACCTGCTGTCTGTGGTTGTGTGTCAGCACTGACCCGTTGTCTGTGGTTGTGTGTCAGCACTGACCCGTTGTCTGTGGTTGTGTGTCAGCACTGACCCGTTGTCTGTGGATGTCTGTCGGTACTGACCTGTTGTCTGTGGATGTGTGTCAGCACTGACCCGTTGTCTGTGGTTGTGTGTCAGCACTGACCCGTTGTCTGTGGATGTCTGTCGGTACTGACCTGTTGTCTGTGGTTGTGTGTCAGCACTGACCTGCTGTCTGTGGTTGTGTGTCAGCACTGACCCGTTGTCTGTGGTTGTGTGTCAGCACTGACCCGTTGTCTGTGGTTGTGTGTCGGTACTGACCTGCTGTCTGTGGATGTGTGTCGGTACTGACCCGTTGTCTGTGGTTGTGTGTCAGCACTGGCCCGTTGTCTGTGGTTGTGTGTCAGCACTGGCCCGTTGTCTGTGGTTGTGTGTCGGTACTGACCTGCTGTCTGTGGATGTGTGTCGGTACTGACCCGTTGTCTGTGGTTGTGTGTCAGCACTGGCCTGTTGTCTGTGGTTGTGTGTCAGTACTGACCCGTTGTTTGTTGGTACTGACCTGTTGTCTGTGGATGTGTGTCAGCACTGGCCTGTTGTCTGTGGTTGTGTGTCAGCACTGGCCTGTTGTCTGTGGTTGTGTGTCAGCACTGACCTGTTGTCTGTGGTTGTGTGTCAGTACTGACCCGTTGTTTGTCGGTACTGACCTGTTGTCTGTGGTTGTGTGTCAGCACTGGCCTGTTGTCTGTGGTTGTGTGTCAGCACTGACCCGTTGTTTGTCGGTACTGACCTGCTGTCTGTGGTTGTGTGTCAGTACAGACCCGTTGTTTGTCGGTACTGACCTGTTGTCTGTAGTTGTGTGTCAGTAGTGTCTCCAGCTGGTCCAGGGTCTCTTGAACCACCTGCTGGTAGACGAGGTTCATCTGAAGACACGAGTCTGCTGACGGAGACAGACCCAGCTCACTCTGAACACAGACAGACAGGCACAGACAGTTAGTATGACATTGACGTGCCTGTCTGTAGTTGATGTGAAGATATCACTGACCTCCTCGCTGCTGCTGCTGTCGCCATCATCTGAATAGAACAAGAACAGACATGATGAAATGATGTGTCTCACCTTCAAAGGAGACCTACAGACAGACAATTACCTACAGACAGACAGTTACAGTTACCTGACACACAGACAGTTGCCTATACACAGACAGTTGCCTACACACAGACAGTTGCCTACACACAGACAGTTGCCTACACACAGACAGTTGCCTGACACACAGACAGTTGCCTACACACAGACAGTTGCCTGACACACAGACAGTTGCCTGACACACAGACAGTTGCCTGACACACAGACAGTTGCCTACAGACAGACAGTTGCCTACACACAGACAGTTGCCTACACACAGACAGTTGCCTGACACACAGACAGTTGCCTGACACACAGACAGTTGCCTACACACAGACAGTTGCCTGACACACAGACAGTTGCCTACACACAGACAGTTGCCTACACACAGACAGTTGCCTACAGACAGACAGTTGCCTACACACAGACAGTTGCCTACAGACAGACAGTTGCCTACACACAGACAGTTGCCTACAGACAGACAGTTACCTGACACACAGACAGTTGCCTACAGACAGACAGTTACCTGACACACAGACAGTTGCCTACACACAGACAGTTGCCTACAGACAGACAGTTGCCTACAGACAGACAGTTACCTGACACACAGACAGTTGCCTACACACAGACAGTTGCCTACAGACAGACAGTTGCCTACACACAGACAGTTGCCTACAGACAGACAGTTGCCTACAGACAGACAGTTGCCTGACACACAGACAGTTGCCTGACACACAGACAGTTGCCTACACACAGACAGTTGCCTACACACAGACAGTTGCCTACACACAGACAGTTGCCTACACACAGACAGTTGCCTACAGACAGACAGTTGCCTACAGACAGACAGTTGCCTACACACAGACAGTTGCCTACAGACAGACAGTTGCCTACAGACAGACAGTTGCCTACAGACAGACAGTTGCCTGACACACAGACAGTTGCCTGACACACAGACAGTTGCCTACACACAGACAGTTGCCTACACACAGACAGTTGCCTACAGACAGACAGTTGCCTACAGACAGACAGTTGCCTACACACAGACAGTTGCCTACAGACAGACAGTTGCCTACAGACAGACAGTTGCCTACAGACAGACAGTTGCCTGACACACAGACAGTTGCCTGACACACAGACAGTTGCCTACACACAGACAGTTGCCTACAGACAGACAGTTGCCTACACACAGACAGTTGCCTACACACAGACAGTTGCCTACAGACAGACAGTTACCTGACACACAGACAGTTGCCTACAACAGACAGTTACCTGACACACAGACAGTTGCCTACACACAGACAGTTGCCTACACACAGACAGTTGCCTACAGACAGACAGTTACCTGACACACAGACAGTTGCCTACACACAGACAGTTGCCTACAGACAGACAGTTACCTACAGACAGACAGTTGCCTACACACAGACAGTTGCCTACAGACAGACAGTTGCCTACAGACAGACAGTTGCCTACAGACAGACAGTTACCTGACACACAGACAGTTGCCTACAGACAGACAGTTGCCTACACACAGACAGTTGCCTACAGACAGACAGTTACCTGACACACAGACAGTTGCCTACAACAGACAGTTACCTGACACACAGACAGTTGCCTACACACAGACAGTTGCCTACACACAGACAGTTGCCTACAGACAGACAGTTACCTGACACACAGACAGTTGCCTACACACAGACAGTTGCCTACAGACAGACAGTTACCTACAGACAGACAGTTGCCTACACACAGACAGTTGCCTACAGACAGACAGTTGCCTACAGACAGACAGTTGCCTACAGACAGACAGTTACCTGACACACAGACAGTTGCCTACAGGCAGACAGTTGCCTACACACAGACAGTTGCCTACAGACAGACAGTTGCCTACACACAGACAGTTGCCTACAGACAGACAGTTGCCTACAGACAGACAGTTGCCTACAGACAGACAGTTACCTACACACAGACAGTTACCTGACACAGACAGTTGCCTACAGACAGACAGTTGCCTACAGACAGACAGTTGCCTACAGACAGACAGTTACCTGACACACAGACAGTTGCCTACAGACAGACAGTTGCCTACAGACAGACAGACAGTTGCCTACAGACAGACAGTTGCCTACAGACAGACAGTTGCCTACACACAGACAGTTGCCTACAGACAGACAGTTGCCTACACACAGACAGTTGCCTACAGACAGACAGTTGCCTACACACAGACAGTTGCCTACACACAGACAGTTACCTACACACAGACAGTTACCTGACACAGACAGTTGCCTACAGACAGACAGTTGCCTACAGACAGACAGTTGCCTACAGACAGACAGTTACCTGACACACAGACAGTTGCCTACAGACAGACAGTTGCCTACAGACAGACAGACAGTTGCCTACAGACAGACAGTTGCCTACAGACAGACAGTTGCCTACACACAGACAGTTGCCTACAGACAGACAGTTGCCTACACACAGACAGTTGCCTACAGACAGACAGTTGCCTACACACAGACAGTTGCCTACAGACAGACAGTTGCCTACACACAGACAGTTGCCTACAGACAGACAGTTACCTACAGACAGACAGTTGCCTACACACAGACAGTTGCCTACAGACAGACAGTTGCCTACAGACAGACAGTTGCCTACAGACAGACAGTTACCTGACACACAGACAGTTGCCTACAGACAGACAGTTGCCTACAGACAGACAGTTACCTGACACACAGACAGTTGCCTACAGACAGACAGTTACCTACACACAGACAGTTGCCTACAGACAGACAGTTACCTACACACAGACAGTTGCCTACACACAGACAGTTGCCTACACACAGACAGTTGCCTACAGACAGACAGTTGCCTACAGACAGACAGTTGCCTACAGACAGACAGTTACCTGACACACAGACAGTTGCCTACAGACAGACAGTTGCCTACACACAGACAGTTGCCTACAGACAGACAGTTGCCTACACACAGACAGTTGCCTACAGACAGACAGTTGCCTACAGACAGACAGTTGCCTACAGACAGACAGTTACCTGACACACAGACAGTTGCCTACAGACAGACAGTTGCCTACACACAGACAGTTGCCTACAGACAGACAGTTGCCTACACACAGACAGTTGCCTACAGACAGACAGTTGCCTACAGACAGACAGTTACCTGACACACAGACAGTTGCCTACACACAGACAGTTGCCTACAGACAGACAGTTGCCTACACACAGACAGTTGCCTACAGACAGACAGTTGCCTACAGACAGACAGTTACCTGACACACAGACAGGACTATGTTGTCCCAGGACCTCCTCCAGGTTCTGGATCTCATTCTGGATCTTCTCTCTCTGAGCCAACAGACCTGCAGCACACTGAACACATCATGTTGTTATAAAATATCATATTACAATAATATGTTATGTATTATTATGATATCATATTATTATAATATATTATTATAATATCATTATGTTATATATTATAATAATATGTTACGTTATATTATTATGTTATAATTATATAATATTATTATATAAAGTTATTTTATGGTATTATTATATTATGATATCACAGACATGACTACAGACTTGACTAAAGTAGTAAAACAGACAGGTTTACAGACGATGCAAAGGTCGCTGATGAGTATGTCTGTGTGTTACCTGTCTCTCCTCCTCTGCAACATCACCATCGGATTCATCATCTGACCAGAAACAAGAACAAAGGTCACATCTCAAGGTAACATCAAAGGTCACATTCAAGGTCACATCACACGGTCACATCACATCTCAAGGTCACATCTCAAGGTAACATCACATCACACGGTCACATCACATCTCAAGGTCACATCACAAGGTCACATCACATCACAAGGTAACATCACAAGGTAACATCACAAGGTAACATCACATCACAAGGTAACATCACATCACAAGGTCACATCACATCACTAGGTAACATCACAAGGTAACATCACAAGGTAACATCACATCACAAGGTAACATCACAAGGTAACATCACATCACAAGGTAACATCACATCACAAGGTAACATCACAAGGTAACATCACAAGGTAACATCACATCACAAGGTAACATCACAAGGTAACATCACATCACATCACAAGGTAACATCACAAGGTAACATCACAAGGTAACATCACATCACAAGGTAACATCACAAGGTAACATCACATCACAAGGTAACATCACATCACAAGGTAACATCACAAGGTAACATCACATCACAAGGTAACATCACAAGGTAACATCACATCACAAGGTCACATCACAAGGTAACATCACAAGGTCACATCACAAGGTAACATCACATCACAAGGTAACATCACAAGGTAACATCACATCACAAGGTAACATCTCAAGGTAACATCACATCACATCACAAGGTAACATCACATCACAAGGTAACATCACATCACAAGGTAACATCACAAGGTAACATCACATCTCAAGGTAACATCACATCACATCACAAGGTAACATCACAAGGTAACATCACATCACAAGGTAACATCACAAGGTAACATCACAAGGTAACATCACATCACAAGGTAACATCACAAGGTAACATCACATCACAAGGTAACATCACATCACAAGGTCACATCACAAGGTAACATCACATCACAAGGTAACATCACATCACAAGGTAACATCACAAGGTAACATCACATCACAAGGTAACATCACAAGGTAACATCACATCACAAGGTAACATCACAAGGTAACATCACATCACAAGGTAACATCACAAGGTAACATCACATCACAAGGTAACATCACATCACAAGGTAACATCACATCACAAGGTAACATCACATCACATCACAAGGTAACATCACATCACAAGGTAACATCACAAGGTCACATCACATCACAAGGTCACATCACAAGGTAACATCACATCACAAGGTAACATCACAAGGTAACATCACATCACAAGGTAACATCACAAGGTAACATCTCAAGGTAACATCACAAGGTAACATCACATCACAAGGTAACATCACATCACAAGGTAACATCACAAGGTAGCATCACATCACATGGTAACATCACATCACAAGGTCACATCACAAGGTAACATCACAAGGCAACATCACAAGGTAACATCACATCACAAGGTAACATCACAAGGTAACATCACATCACAAGGTAACATCACATCACAAGGTAACATCACAAGGTAACATCACATCACAAGGTAACATCACATCACATCACAAGGTAACATCACAAGGTAACATCACATCTCAAGGTAACATCACATCACATCACAAGGTAACATCACAAGGTAACATCACAAGGTAACATCACATCACAAGGTAACATCACATCACAAGGTCACATCACAAGGTAACATCACATCACAAGGTAACATCACATCACAAGGTAACATCACATCACAAGGTCACATCACAAGGTAACATCACAAGGTAACATCACATCACAAGGTAACATCACAATGTAACATCACATCACAAGGTAACATCACAAGGTAACATCACATCACAAGGTAACATCACATCACAAGGTCACATCACATCACAAGGTCACATCACAAGGTAACATCACATCACAAGGTAACATCACAAGGTAACATCACATCACAAGGTTACATCACAAGGTCACATCACAAGGTAACATCACAAGGTAACATCTCAAGGTAACATCACAAGGTAACATCACATCACATCACAAGGTAACATCACAAGGTAACATCTCAAGGTAACATCACAAGGTAACATCACATCACAAGGTCACATCACATCACAAGGTCACATCACAAGGTAACATCACATCACAAGGTAACATCACAAGGTAACATCACATCTCAAGGTAACATCACAAGGTAACATCACATCACAAGGTAACATCACAAGGTAACATCACAAGGTAACATCACAAGGTAACATCACATCACAAGGTAACATCACATCACAAGGTCACATCACAAGGTAACATCACAAGGTAACATCACAAGGTAACATCACAAGGTAACATCACATCACAAGGTAACATCACATCACAAGGTAACATCACAAGGTAACATCACATCACAAGGTAACATCACATCACAAGGTAACATCACATCACAAGGTAACATCACAAGGTAACATCACATCTCAAGGTAACATCACATCACAAGGTAACATCACATCACAAGGTAACATCACAAGGTAACATCACATCACAATGTAACATCACAATGTAACATCACATCACAAGGTAACATCACATCACAAGGTCACATCACAAGGTAACATCACATCACAAGGTAACATCACATCACAAGGTAACATCACAAGGTAACATCACATCACAAGGTAACATCACATCACAAGGTCACATCACAAGGTAACATCACATCACAAGGTAACATCACATCACAAGGTAACATCACATCACAAGGTCACATCACAAGGTAACATCACATCACAAGGTAACATCACATCACAAGGTAACATCACAAGGTAACATCACAAGGTAACATCACATCACAAGGTAACATCACAATGTAACATCACATCACAAGGTAACATCACAAGGTAACATCACATCACAAGGTAACATCACAAGGTAACATCACATCACAAGGTAACATCACAATGTAACATCACATCACAAGGTAACATCACAAGGTAACATCACATCACAAGGTAACATCACAAGGTAACATCTCAAGGTAACATCACAAGGTAACATCACATCACAAGGTAACATCACATCACATCACAAGGTAACATCACAAGGTAACATCACATCACAAGGTCACATCACAAGGTAACATCACAAGGTAACATCACAAGGTAACATCACAAGGTAACATCACATCACAAGGTAACATCACAAGGTAACATCACAAGGTAACATCACATCACAAGGTAACATCACAATGTAACATCACATCACAAGGTCACATCACAATGTAACATCACATCACAAGGTCACATCACATCACATCACAAGGTAACATCACATCACAAGGTAACATCACATCACAAGGTAACATCACATCACAAGGTAACATCACAAGGTAACATCACATCACAAGGTAACATCACATCACATCACAAGGTAACATCACATCACAAGGTAACATCACATCACAAGGTAACATCACAAGGTAACATCACAAGGTAACATCACATCACAAGGTAACATCACATCACAAGGTAACATCACATCACAAGGTAACATAACATCACAAGGTAACATCACAAGGTAACATCACAAGGTCACATTTTCAAGTCAACACTTCACAAAGGTCATTTCAGGTGACAGACAGGTACCTGTCTCACTGCTCAGCAGCTCCAGTTCAGTGTGCGTAGCAGACAGACTCTGTTCAAGCTGCTCCACCTGTCGCTGGATCCTGTCTCTCTCTGCAGACAGAGAGGCAGACATGTCTGCACACACACACACACACAGACAGACACGCACACACAGACAGACACGCGCACACAGACAGACACGCGCACAGACAGACAGACACACACACACGCGCACAGACAGACAGACACACACACACGCACACACACGCACACACAGACACGCACACACAGACAGACACACACACACAGACAGACACGCGCACAGACAGACAGACACACACACACAGACAGACACGCGCACAGACAGACAGACACACACACACGCACACACACGCACACACAGACACGCACACACAGACAGACACACACACACAGACAGACACGCGCACAGACAGACAGACACGCGCACAGACAGACAGACACACACACACGCGCACAGACAGACAGACACACACACACGCGCACAGACAGACACACACACGCACACACACACAGACACGCACACACACACACAGACGCACACACACACACACACACACACACACACACACACACACAGACGCACACACACTCACACAGACAGACACACACACACACACACACACACACACAGACACACACACACACACACACAAGTCCTTTACTACTACACCTGAGGATGGTACTACAGTACTACTACTACTACTGAGTATAGAGTACATCTGACGATGGAGCTACCGCAGTAGCTGTATTATTAGTACTGAAGATAGTAGTGCAGCATCAGCAGTACCACATAGTGGTACATCACAGTACTACACAGTACTACTAGTAACATTAAGAGTAGTACCTCACAGTACTACATAGTGGTACCTTAACAGTACTACATAGTAATACCTCAGTTACCTTAACAGTACTACATAGTAATACCTCACAGTACTACATAGTAATACCTCACAGTACTACATAGTAGTACCTTAACAGCACTACATAGTAATACCTCACAGTACTACATAGTAATACCTCACAGTATTACATAGTAATACCTCACAGTATTACATAGTAATACCTCACAGTACTACATAGTAATACCTCACAGTACTACATAGTAGTACCTTAACAGCACTACATAGTAATACCTCACAGTACTACATAGTAATACCTCACAGTACTACATAGTAGTACCTTAACAGCACTACATAGTAATACCTCACAGTACTACATAGTAGTACCTTAACAGCACTACATAGTAGTACCTTAACAGCACTACATAGTAATACCTCACAGTACTACATAGTAGTACCTTAACAGCACTACATAGTAATACCTCACAGTACTACATAGTAGTACCTTAACAGCACTACATAGTAATACCTCACAGTACTACATAGTAACATTAAGAGTAGTACCTCACAGTACTACATAGTGGTACTTTACAGTACTACATAGTAATACCTCACAGTACTACATAGTGGTACTTTACAGTACTACATAGTAATACCTCACAGTACTACATAGTAGTACCTTAACAGTACTACATAGTGGTACTTCACAGTACTACTAGTAACGTTACGAGTAGTAACTCACAGTACTACACAGTACTACTAGTAGGTACTGACGTTAGCAGCTAGCCTGTGATGCTAGCATTAGCAGCTAACACAAACCTTTGTGACCTGCAGCGGCTTCCGTCCCTTCTCTTTTATCAGCGTTTCTTCATTAAAGTCAGTTTGTCTTTACTTTGTCTTTATTGTGTCTTCACTTTCTGCCCCACGCGCCGCAGAGCTCCAATCAACGCAACGCTGTCGTTAACATATTACCCAGCAGGCTTCGCGGCGGGATAACTTCCTTTCACCGGTCAGACGGAGTTCCGGTTCAGATGTTTCACATAAAGAGGTCCGGGTTGTGTTTCCTGCAGGTGACCAGAATTTACACCGTATTTACACTGATGACGAACACACGAAACACCGCGCGAGCCGCGCGTCAACGTGTGCACTCTTTATTTTCTTCCCCGCGATTTCACTTCCGGTCGTTTCCTGTTTGGTTTCGCGGGAACATTTTCTATCCACGTGACCAAAGTACTTAAAATTTTGTATATATAATATAATATATATATATATATAAATATATATATATATATATATATATATATATATAATGTCATAAATATATTAAATAATATATATATATGATATAATATATATATATATATATATATATAACATTTATAAAATAAAACATTAAAGCCAAATGTACAAAATGTTTGTCAGCGTTTGTAGAAGAAACTAAAATATAACCGTATTTTACTGCTAAAAGAAAAGTAATGAACAATAATTCAGATTCAACAACCTTTCAAAATAAAAGAACAACGTTTTCATTTGATTCTTTTTATTTGCAGTTGGACACATGTTCATAAAGCAGTTCTTCAGAGGACCTGTTTGAGCCACGCACCAGGAAGTGATGTCACACTCCTCTCTTTGTGCAGTGCATTGTGGGAGAATCGCATGTCTAGCGGCGGCGGTACAGGATGTCCCAGGAGTCTCTCCACTTCAGCGCTTGCAGCTGATTGGCCGACAGCTCTGGGGTCCCGTAGGTCAGAGGACAGAAGGTCCTGTAGGACAGGAAGACACACACCAGAGCCACGCACACGCACACAGCCAGCGCACGGCGGGGCGTCGCTCTGCTGCGCGCGCACACACACACACACACACACACACACACACACACACACACACACACACACACACACACACACACACACACACACGTTACTGACTGCAACACTGGATATAGAGTGGGAGTGTGTGTGTGTGTGTGTGTACCTCAGCAGGTGTGTGTGGGCGTGCTCCAGCAGGTGTGTGTGTACCTCAGCAGGTGTGTGTGGGCGTGCTCCAGCAGGTGTGTGTGTGTACCTCAGCAGGTGTGTGTGGGCGTGCTCCAGCAGGTGTGTGTGTGTGTACCTCAGCAGGTGTGTGTGGGCGTGCTCCAGCAGGTGTGTGTGTGTGTACCTCAGCAGGTGTGTGTGTGTGTACCTCAGCAGGTGTGTGTGGGCGTGCTCCAGCAGGTGTGTGTGTGTGTACCTCAGCAGGTGTGTGTGGGCGTGCTCCAGCAGGTGTGTGTGTGTACCTCAGCAGGTGTGTGTGTGTGTACCTCAGCAGGTGTGTGTGGGCGTGCTCCAGCAGGTGTGTGTGTGTACCTCAGCAGGTGTGTGTGGGCGTGCTCCAGCAGGTGTGTGTGTGTGTACCTCAGCAGGTGTGTGTGGGCGTGCTCCAGCAGGTGTGTGTGTGTGTACCTCAGCAGGTGTGTGTGGGCGTGCTCCAGCAGGTGTGTGTGTACCTCAGCAGGTGTGTGTGGGCGTGCTCCAGCAGGTGTGTGTGTGTACCTCAGCAGGTGTGTGTGGGCGTGCTCCAGCAGGTGTGTGTGTGTGTACCTCAGCAGGTGTGTGTGGGCGTGCTCCAGCAGGTGTGTGTGTGTGTACCTCAGCAGGTGTGTGTGTGTGTACCTCAGCAGGTGTGTGTGGGCGTGCTCCAGCAGGTGTGTGTGTGTGTACCTCAGCAGGTGTGTGTGGGCGTGCTCCAGCAGGTGTGTGTGTGTGTACCTCAGCAGGTGTGTGTGGGCGTGCTCCAGCAGGTGTGTGTGTGTACCTCAGCAGGTGTGTGTGTGTGTACCTCAGCAGGTGTGTGTGGGCGTGCTCCAGCAGGTGTGTGTGTGTACCTCAGCAGGTGTGTGTGGGCGTGCTCCAGCAGGTGTGTGTGTGTGTACCTCAGCAGGTGTGTGTGGGCGTGCTCCAGCAGGTGTGTGTGTGTGTGTACCTCAGCAGGTGTGTGTGGGCGTGCTCCAGCAGGTGTGTGTGTACCTCAGCAGGTGTGTGTGGGCGTGCTCCAGCAGGTGTGTGTGTGTACCTCAGCAGGTGTGTGTGGGCGTGCTCCAGCAGGTGTGTGTGTGTGTACCTCAGCAGGTGTGTGTGGGCGTGCTCCAGCAGGTGTGTGTGTGTGTACCTCAGCAGGTGTGTGTGTGTGTACCTCAGCAGGTGTGTGTGGGCGTGCTCCAGCAGGTGTGTGTGTGTGTACCTCAGCAGGTGTGTGTGGGCGTGCTCCAGCAGGTGTGTGTGTGTGTACCTCAGCAGGTGTGTGTGGGCGTGCTCCAGCAGGTGTGTGTGTGTACCTCAGCAGGTGTGTGTGTGTGTACCTCAGCAGGTGTGTGTGGGCGTGCTCCAGCAGGTGTGTGTGTGTACCTCAGCAGGTGTGTGTGGGCGTGCTCCAGCAGGTGTGTGTGTGTACCTCAGCAGGTGTGTGTGTGTGTACCTCAGCAGGTGTGTGTGGGCGTGCTCCAGCAGGTGTGTGTGTGTACCTCAGCAGGTGTGTGTGGGCGTGCTCCAGCAGGTGTGTGTGTGTGTGTACCTCAGCAGGTGTGTGTGGGCGTGCTCCAGCAGGTGTGTGTGTACCTCAGCAGGTGTGTGTGGGCGTGCTCCAGCAGGTGTGTGTGTGTACCTCAGCAGGTGTGTGTGGGCGTGCTCCAGCAGGTGTGTGTGTGTGTACCTCAGCAGGTGTGTGTGGGCGTGCTCCAGCAGGTGTGTGTGTGTACCTCAGCAGGTGTGTGTGGGCGTGCTCCAGCAGGTGTGTGTGTGTGTACCTCAGCAGGTGTGTGTGGGCGTGCTCCAGCAGGTGTGTGTGTGTGTACCTCAGCAGGTGTGTGTGTGTGTACCTCAGCAGGTGTGTGTGTGTGTACCTCAGCAGGTGTGTGTGTGTGTACCTCAGCAGGTGTGTGTGGGCGTGCTCCAGCAGGTGTGTGTGTGTACCTCAGCAGGTGTGTGTGTGTGTACCTCAGCAGGTGTGTGTGGGCGTGCTCCAGCAGGTGTGTGTGTGTACCTCAGCAGGTGTGTGTGGGCGTGCTCCAGCAGGTGTGTGTGTGTACCTCAGCAGGTGTGTGTGGGCGTGCTCCAGCAGGTGTGTGTGTGTACCTCAGCAGGTGTGTGTGTGTGTACCTCAGCAGGTGTGTGTGGGCGTGCTCCAGCAGGTGTGTGTGTGTACCTCAGCAGGTGTGTGTGGGCGTGCTCCAGCAGGTGTGTGTGTGTGTACCTCAGCAGGTGTGTGTGGGCGTGCTCCAGCAGGGCGGGGCTCAGCAGGTGAAGGTAGCAGAGAGCCGGCAGGTAGTGATACAGGAAGAGAGTCTTCTCCATCAGGAGGAACGGGACAAAGTTCACCAGCCAGCCACCAACACACACACACCCCAGACACACAAACTGAGTCCACGCAGCTGGACACACACACACACACACACACACACACAATCATTATTATCATACATGTCATGATGGTTTACAACATTGTGTGTGTGTGTGTGTGTGTGTGTGTGTGTACCATCAGAGAGATCTTTGAAGCCCCGCCTCCTCCTCAGCAGGTAGACGGCTGCCAGCAGCTGATAGGCCAGCAGGCTGAGGTTGGCCACGCCCCACGACACCGGGTTACCAATCAGATGGATCTGAGCCTGAGAGAGAGAGAGAGAGAGAGAGTGTGTGTGTGTCTGTGTGTGTGTGTGT
>JBAMJR010000312.1:437500-455000 GCA_038501785.1 Myoxocephalus aenaeus | reverse complement strand
CAGGTTTCTTCCCTGTTTTCCCTGTGAAAGGGTTTTTACTATCTTTCTAGGGGAGTTGTTCCTGATCCGATGTGAGGTCCCGGGACAGGATGTTATGTTACAGACTGTAAAGCCCTCTGATGATAACTTGTATTTGTGATGTTGGGCTGTATAAAATAAACTGTATTGAATTGAATTATTAATATTCATAAAGTGAGTATTAATATTCATAAAGTGTGTATTGTAGTGAGTATTAATATTCATAAAGTGAGTATTAATATTCATAAAGTGAGTATTAATATTCATAAAGTGTGTATTGTAGTGAGTATTAATATTCATAAAGTGAGTACCCAGCAGCAGCAGCACTGAAGCTCCCAGAGCCGCCAGGTGAGAGAACTTCATCTCCAGAGTCAACAGGTAAACCAGAGGAACGCAGAGAGCTCCACCCACAGCGGGCAGGAGGCGCAGACTCCACACACTCACACTGCTGGGGTACTCTGTGGAGTAAAACAAACACACTCACACTGCTGGGGTACTCTGTGGAGTAAAACAAACACACCCACACTGCTGGGGTACTCTGTGGAGTAAAACAAACACACCCACACTGCTGGGGTACTCTGTGGAGTAAAACAAACACACCCACACTGCTGGGGTACTCTGTGGAGTAAAACAAACACACCCACACTGCTGGGGTACTCTGTGAACAAAACAAACACACCCACACTGCTGGGGTACTCTGTGGGCAAAACAAACACACCCACACTGCTGGGGTACTCTGTGAACAAAACAAACACACCCACACTGCTGGGGTACTCTGTGGACAAAACAAACACACCCACACTGCTGGGGTACTCTGTGGACAAAACAAACACACCCACACTGCTGGGGTACTCTGTGGACAAAACAAACACACCCACACTGCTGGGGTACTCTGTGGACAAAACAAACACACCCACACTGCTGGGGTACTCTGTGGACAAAACAAACACACCCACACTGCTGGGGTACTCTGTGGACAAAACAAACACACCCACACTGCTGGGGTACATGCTGGTAAACCAACTGGTTTAAACTGGTTTAAATGGGCGGGTGGTGTTACAGTAACTGGTGTTCTTACCTGCCCCGATTCTGTTCCACACAAAGTTCCCATCGAATCCCCCCAGGTACGCTGCAACACACACGATGACATCATCAACACACACAATGACATCACCACCAACACACACGATGACATCACCAACACACACAATGACATCATCAACACACACAATGACATCATCACACACAATGACATCATCAACACACACAATGACATCACCAGCAACACACACGATGACATCACCAACACACACAATGACATCATCAACACACACAATGACATCATCAACACACGATGACATCATCAACACACACGATGACATCACCAACACACACAATGACATCATCAACACACACAATGACATCATCAACACACGATGACATCATCAACACACACGATGACATCACCACCAACACACACGATGACATCACCAACACACACAATGACATCATCAACACACAATGACATCATCAACACACAATGACATCATCAACACACACAATGACATCATCAACACACACAATGACATCACCAGCAACACACACGATGTTGTCGCGGTAACAGACCTCCCAGGGCCAGGATCATGTGACCCAGTGGCGGCCCGCTGTCATCGATGAAGAAGACCCTCTTCATGTAGAGGGACACGAAGGGCCCGTAGTAGACCTCATCGAACCTGAGGGACAGAGACCAGGTGTTCAGGAGACCAGGTGTTCATGAGACCAGGTGTTCATGAGACCAGGTGTTCATGAGACCAGAGACCAGGTGTTCATGAGACCAGGTGTTCATGAGACCAGAGACCAGGTGTTCATGAGACCAGGTGTTCATGAGACCAGGTGTTCATGAGACCAGGTGTTCATGAGACCAGAGACCAGGTGTTCAGGAGACCAGGTGTTCATGAGACCAGGTGTTCATGAGACCAAGTGTTCATGAGACCAGGTGTTAATGAGACCAGAGACCAGGTGTTCAGGAGACCAGAGACCAGGTGTTCATGAGACCAGGTGTTCATGAGACCAGGTGTTCATGAGACCAGAGACCAGGTGTTCATGAGACCAGGTGTTCATGAGACCAGGTGTTCATGAGACCAGAGACCAGGTGTTCATGAGACCAGGTGTTCATGAGACCAGGTGTTCATGAGACCAAGTGTTCATGAGACCAGGTGTTCATGAGACCAGAGACCAGGTGTTCAGGAGACCAGGTGTTCATGAGACCAGGTGTTCATGAGACCAAGTGTTCATGAGACCAGGTGTTAATGAGACCAGAGACCAGGTGTTCAGGAGACCAGAGACCAGGTGTTCATGAGACCAGGTGTTCATGAGACCAGGTGTTCATGAGACCAGAGACCAGGTGTTCAGGAGACCAGAGACCAGGTGTTCAGGAGACCAGGTGTTCATGAGACCAGGTGTTCATGAGACCAGGTGTTCATGAGACCAGGTGTTCATGAGACCAGAGACCAGGTGTTCATGAGACCAGGTGTTCATGAGACCAGGTGTTCATGAGACCAAGTGTTCATGAGACCAGGTGTTCATGAGACCAGAGACCAGGTGTTCAGGAGACCAGGTGTTCATGAGACCAGGTGTTCATGAGACCAAGTGTTCATGAGACCAGGTGTTCATGAGACCAGGTGTTCAGGAGACCAGAGACCAGGTGTTCATGAGACCAGGTGTTCAGGAGACCAGAGACCAGGTGTTCATGAGACCAGGTGTTCAGGAGACCAGGTGTTCAGGAGACCAGGTGTTCATGAGACCAGAGACCAGGTGTTCAGGAGACCAGGTGTTCAGGAGACCAGGTGTTCAGGAGACCAGGTGTTTATGAGACCAGGTGTTCATGAGACCAGGTGTTCAGGAGACCAGGTGTTCATGAGACCAGAGACCAGGTGTTCATGAGACCAGGTGTTCATGAGACCAGGTGTTCATGAGACCAGGTGTTCATGAGACCAGGTGTTCAGGTGTTCAGGAGACCAGGTGTTCATGAGACCAGAGACCAGGTGTTCATGAGACCAGGTGTTCATGAGACCAGGTGTTCAGGTGTTCAGGAGACCAGGTGTTCATGAGACCAGGGGTTCATGAGACCAGGTGTTCGGGAGACCAGGTGTTCAGGAGACCAGGTGTTCGGGAGACCAGGTGTTCAGGAGACCAGAGACCAGGTGTTCAGGAGACCAGGTGTTCAGGAGACCAGGTGTTCATGAGACCAGAGACCAGGTGTTCAGGAGACCAGGTGTTCAGGAGACCAGGTGTTTATGAGACCAGGTGATCAGGTGTTCATGAGACCAGGTGGATAAAACAAACTTACACCACGGCGTTGGGGGAGCTGAGGCGGCTCAGTCGGGTCCAGAACGCCAGCAGGGAGACCAGCACCAGGACCAGGTCCACTTGAGCCGTCACCACCAGGGGGAGCTGCAGCATCGTTGACACCTGAGACACAGACAGGTGAGACAGGTGAGACACAGACAGGTGAGACTCAGACAGGTGAGACAGACACCTGAGACACAGACAGGTGAGACACAGACAGGTGAGACACAGACAGGTGAGACAGACACCTGAGACACAGGTGAGACACAGACAGGTGAGACACAGACAGGTGAGACACAGACAGGTGAGACAGGTGAGACACAGACAGGTGAGACACAGACAGGTGAGACAGGTGACACAGACAGGTGAGACAGACAGGTGAGACAGACACCTGAGACACAGGTGAGACACAGACAGGTGAGACACAGACAGGTGAGACACAGACAGGTGAGACATGTGAGACACAGACAGGTGAGACAGGTGAGACACAGACAGGTGAGACACAGACAGGTGAGACAGGTGACACAGACAGGTGAGACAGACAGGTGAGACAGACACCTGAGACACAGGTGAGACACAGACAGGTGAGACATGTGAGACACAGACAGGTGAGACAGGTGAGACACAGACAGGTGAGACAGGTGACACAGACAGGTGAGACAGACAGGTGAGACAGACAGGTGAGACACAGACAGGTGAGACACAGACAGGTGAGACAGACACCTGAGACACAGACGAGACACAGACAGGTGAGACACAGACAGGTGAGACACAGACAGGTGAGACATGTGAGACACAGACAGGTGAGACAGGTGAGACACAGACAGGTGAGACAGGTGACACAGACAGGTGAGACAGACAGGTGAGACACAGACAGGTGAGACACAGACAGGTGAGACACAGACAGGTGAGACATGTGAGACACAGACAGGTGAGACAGGTGAGACACAGACAGGTGAGACACAGACAGGTGAGACAGGTGACACAGACAGGTGAGACAGACAGGTGAGACAGACAGGTGAGACACAGACAGGTGAGACACAGAGAGGTGTGAGACACAGACAGGTGAGACACCTGAGACACAGACAGGTGAGACAGACAGGTGAGACACAGACAGGTGAGACAGACAGGTGAGACACAGACAGGTGAGACACAGACAGGTGAGACACATACCTGAGACACAGACAGGTGAGACAGACAGGTGAGACAGACACCTGAGACACAGACAGGTGAGACACAGACAGGTGAGACAGACACCTGAGACACAGACAGGTGAGACACAGACAGGTGAGACAGACACCTGAGACACAGACAGGTGAGACAGACACCTGAGACACAGACAGGTGAGACACAGACCTGAGACACAGACAGGTGAGACAGACACCTGAGACACAGACAGGTGAGACACAGACCTGAGACACAGACAGGTGAGACAGACACCTGAGACACAGACAGGTGAGACACAGACAGGTGAGACAGACAGGTGAGACAGACACCTGAGACACAGACAGGTGAGACACAGACAGGTGAGACACAGACAGGTGAGACAGGTGAGACAGACAGGTGAGACACAGACAGGTGAGACACAGACAGGTGAGACACAGACCTGAGACACAGACAGGTGAGACAGACAGGTGAGACACAGACAGGTGAGACACAGACAGGTGAGACACAGACAGGTGAGACAGGTGAGACAGACAGGTGAGACACAGACAGGTGAGACACAGACAGGTGAGACACAGACCTGAGACACAGACAGGTGAGACAGACAGGTGAGACACAGACAGGTGAGACACAGACAGGTGAGACACAGACCTGAGACACAGACAGGTGAGACAGACAGGTGAGACACAGACAGGTGAGACAGACAGGTGAGACACAGACAGGTGAGACACCTGAGACACAGACAGGTGAGACACAGACAGGTGAGACAGACACCTGAGACACAGACAGGTGAGACACAGACAGGTGAGACAGACACCTGAGACACAGACAGGTGAGACACAGACAGGTGAGACACAGACAGGTGAGACAGACAGGTGAGACACAGACAGGTGAGACAGGTGAGACCGACAGGTGAGACACAGACAGGTGAGACAGACAGGTGAGACAGACAGGTGAGACACAGACAGGTGAGACAGGTGAGACCGACAGGTGAGACACAGACAGGTGAGACACAGACAGGTGAGACAGACAGGTGAGACAGACAGGTGAGACACAGACAGGTGAGACAGGTGAGACAGACAGGTGAGACACAGACAGGTGAGAGACAGACAGGTGAGACACAGACAGGTGAGACACAGACAGGTGAGACACAGACAGGTGAGACACAGATGAATGTTATGAATGTTTTAATGTAATAAATGTTATACATTTGTTGATGTAATACATATTGTAAATGTTTTAATATTATAAATGTTTTAATGTAATAGAAAATAGAAATCCTTTTTATTTGTCATAGTACATACATACATGAAACGTGTCCTCTGCATTTAACCCATCCTTAGTGTCTTGAGGAGCAGTGGGCAGCCCTGTGAGGCGCCAGGGAGCAGCTAGGGTTCAGCGTCTTGCTCAGGGACATGAGACATGTGAGCTATGGGGGGAACATGTGAGCTATGGGGGGACATGTGAGCTGTGGGGGGACTGGGGATCGAGCCGGCTACCTTGAGGTTACGGGACGACCACTCATCCCCCTGAGCTACAGCCGCCCTAACCAATGTTATGAATGTTTTAATGTAATAAATATATTAAATATAATACATATTATAAATGTTATGAATGTTTTAATGTAATACATATATTAAAGGAAATAAATATAATAAATGTTATGAATGTTTTAATGTAATACATATATTAAAGGAAATAAATATAATAAATGTTATGAATGTTTTAATGTAATACATATTATAAATGTTATGAATGTTTTACATTTAAATGCTTAGTTCAGAGTAAAGGAACATGTTGAACTTTGAACTAAAGAGACAACTGAACTAGTTTCTGTACACTTTATTTATTATGGGATGGAATCTAAGCAGCCGTTAGCATTAGCCTTACTGTTAGCTGTTAGCTGTCAGAGTGCCGTTACATTGCTGCTACTGTAAGCTCACCTGGTGACGTCACTCCGTTAACTTGAAACAGACCATCCTGCCGGTAAACAACCGGTTCATTCCTCCGGTGACCGGAGCTCCTCAACGACTCTCCGGTTCGTTCTGAGCCGCTCGATGTGTCCGGTGTTTGATTAGTGATGTCTGCTCACGGAGCAGCTCGATGTGTCCGGGTTTGATTAGTGATGTCTGCTCACGGAGCAGCTCGATGTGTCCGGTGTTTGATTAGTGATGTCTGCTCACGGAGCAGCTCGATGTGTCCGGGTTTGATTGAATATGTTGACATGTACTTTAACGTGTAGTCATCAGGCTCGTTGGTCAGAGCTGCTTCTCTCCTGGAGTCCAGAGAGCAGCAGGAGGCGTTCACGAGAAACTGAGATCAAGTCGGACAGTTTTAGGCTGCCTTCAAAGTACACACAGGAAGTCACAGAAACAATGACTTCCTGTTAGTTCAGATCTTTTGTCTACTTGTAGTTTACAGATCACGTTTTGATTTAATCATATGTGTTTTAAATCTATATTTATGTAGAAATGTGTGTTCTTGTTATGTCTGCCTGTGAAATACATTACTACTGGTTTAGATGTGTGTTTATAAATACGATTTTCTATTAACAACCACACAAAATATGTTTTAAGATTAAAGATGAGATGAATAATCAACAATCAAGCGTTAAGTATTACAACTACACATAAAATAAGGATTTTCTACAACACGTGGTGTTTGCTGTCAGATCTAAGAGCCAATCAGCTCTCTGATGTGGCAACAGCCAGGCGTTTCCCATCATGCACTGGGCCACGCAGTCGATGGAGAGCTACTAGGGCGCCTGACTCTGAAATCGACGGCCGGCTGGCTCTCGTGAGAGTATCGTTGACCACGTGTGCATGACGTCAGAGCAAGTCGGGAGCAAGTCGGACACAAATCTACCCAGCATGCATTGCACACCGATCGCCACCGATCGATTCTGATCAGAACTGGCTCATCTCCAACGAGCCTAGGGTATTGTACGATCTGTTGCTTTTTACTTGTATTTTATATTTTCTCCATGAAGTCCTTTGTAACTATTAAAACAAATAAAGTGGATTATTATTATTATTATTATTAATAATAATAATAATAATAATAATAATTCATAAAGGAAGATGAAGAATACAAGAAGATTACAACAACTTTGATCCATTCCTCTATTAACTGATTCTATCCCAGCATGCACTGGGTGAGAGCCAGGGTACACCTGCAGAGGTGCAGTCCATACAGTGAACCTGCTTCACTACAGCAGCTGTCATACCAATGTCAGGTTATATTATATATATGAAATATTAATGATATAAACACTATTGTCACAAAGTACATTTACTCAAATACCACATTTAAGGACAGTAATGAGGTACTTGTACTTTACTTGTGTAGTTCAATTTTCTGCTACTTTATACTTCTACTGCACCACATTTATTTAATAACTTTAGTTACTTCATAGAGTCAGATTATTAATCAACTGGTTAGCAGTGACGTTTATTGAAATATGGCTGTTAATAATTGTACACAGGTCAGAAACAGGAAGAGGCCCCACGCTAACCCCAGCTAACACCTGGCTAACCCCACATTAACATCTAGCTAACCACAGCTAACACCTGGCTAACCCCACATTAACATCTAGCTAACCACAGCTAACATCTAGCTAACCACAGCTAACACCTGGCTAACCCCAGCTAACATCTGGCTAACCCCAGCTAACATCTGGCTAACCCCAGCTAACATCTAGCTAACCCCAGCTAACACCTGGCTAACCCCAGCTAACATCTGGCTAACCCCAGCTAACATCTAGCTAACCCCAGCTAACATCTGGCTAACCCCAGCTAACCTCTAGCTAACCCCAGCTAACACCTGGCTAACCCCAGCTAACATCTGGCTAACCCCAGCTAACCCAGTCTAACACGTTGCTAACCCAGGCTAAAACCTGGCTAACCTCAGCTAACATCTGGCTAACCCAGGTTAACACCTGGCTAACCCCACATTAACATCTAGCTAACCACAGCTAACACCTGGCTAACCCATGCTAACATCTGGGTAACGCCACCTGGCTAACCCCACAGTACCAATTTAATGAAGATTAGCATCATGTTTATCACCTCAATTCTCAATGTCCACATGTTAGCATTAAACTAGCACAAGTTAGCCTTCTTACGATTCAGGTTAGCACAGGTTAAGTCTGTTTTGATCTGTCATCTCTGATTGGCTCTTGGGGCATTTCGTGGGCGGAGCCTGAGCGAAAGTTCCCACAATGCTTCCTCTGCCAGGTGATCGCTGAAGTCATTAAAGAACGATATGATGTCATCATTAGGCTGCAGAGTGTAAGGACTGCGGACAGAGAGAGAGGTGTTATTCAAGGTGATGCTGTAATACTACTTATTATAGACGGTGGTACTACAGGTGACTGACACTTGCTGGTAGCTCCTCAGAGTGTCCAGGATGTTGAACTGCTGCCAGCGTTTAGAGAAGTTGACCTTTGATCCCTGTGATGTCATCAACGTGTCAGGATTCCCCAGGTGGACGAAGGTCAAGTCCTGAAGGATCAAGCCCCTGAACAGACAGACAGGTTAGAGAGGTAGGGTATACATGAGGGTATAGAGGGTATTAACCTACAGGTAGGGTATACATGAGGGTATAGAGGGTATTAACCTACAGGTAGGGTATACATGAGGGTATAGAGGGTATTAACCTACAGGTAGGGTATACATGAGGGTATAGAGGGTATTAACCTACAGGTAGGGTATACATGAGGGTATAGAGGGTATTAACCTACAGGTAGGGTATACATGAGGGTATAGAGGGTATTAACCTACAGGTAGGGTATACATGAGGGTATAGAGGGTATTAACCTACAGGTAGGGTATACATGAGGGTATAGAGGGTATTAACCTACAGGTAGGGTATACATGAGGGTATAGAGGGTATTAACCTACAGGTAGGGTATACATGAGGGTATAGAGGGTATTAACCTACAGGTAGGGTATACATGAGGGTATAGAGGGTATTAACCTACAGGTAGGATATACATGGAGGTATAGAGGGTATTAACCTACAGGTAGGGTATACATGGGGGTATAGAGGGTATTAACCTACAGGTAGGGTATACATGAGGGTATAGAGGGTATTAACCTACAGGTAGGGTATACATGAGGGTATAGAGGGTATTAACCTACAGGTAGGGTATACATGGGGGTATAGAGGGTATTAACCTACAGGTAGGGTATACATGAGGGTATAGAGGGTATTAACCTACAGGTAGGGTATACATGAGGGTATAGAGGGTATTAACCTACAGGTAGGGTATACATGAGGGTATAGAGGGTATTAACCTACAGGTAGGGTATACATGGAGGTATAGAGGGTATTAACCTACAGGTAGGGTATACATGAGGGTATAGAGGGTATTAACCTACAGGTAGGGTATACATGAGGGTATAGAGGGTATTAACCTACAGGTAGGGTATACATGAGGGTATAGAGGGTATTAACCTACAGGTAGGGTATACATGAGGGTATAGAGGGTATTAACCTACAGGTAGGGTATACATGAGGGTATAGAGGGTATTAACCTACAGGTAGGGTATACATGAGGGTATAGAGGGTATTAACCTACAGGTAGGGTATACATGGAGGTATAGAGGGTATTAACCTACAGGTAGGGTATACATGAGGGTATAGAGGGTATTAACCTACAGGTAGGGTATACATGAGGGTATAGAGGGTATTAACCTACAGGTAGGGTATACATGAGGGTATAGAGGGTATTAACCTACAGGTAGGGTATACATGGAGGTATAGAGGGTATTAACCTACAGGTAGGGTATACATGAGGGTATAGAGGGTATTAACCTACAGGTAGGGTATACATGGAGGGTATAGAGGGTATTAACCTACAGGTAGGGTATACATGAGGGTATAGAGGGTATTAACCTACAGGTAGGGTATACATGAGGGTATAGAGGGTATTAACCTACAGGTAGGGTATACATGGAGGTATAGAGGGTATTAACCTACAGGTAGGGTATACATGAGGGTATAGAGGGTATTAACCTACAGGTAGGGTATACATGAGGGTATAGAGGGTATTAACCTACAGGTAGGGTATACATGAGGGTATAGAGGGTATTAACCTACAGGTAGGGTATACATGAGGGTATAGAGGGTATTAACCTACAGGTAGGGTATACATGGAGGTATAGAGGGTATTAACCTACAGGTAGGGTATACATGGAGGTATAGAGGGTATTAACCTACAGGTAGGGTATACATGAGGGTATAGAGGGTATTAACCTACAGGTAGAGTATACATGAGGGTATAGAGGGTATTAACCTACAGGTAGGGTATACATGAGGGTATAGAGGGTATTAACCTACAGGTAGGGTATACATGAGGGTATAGAGGGTATTAACCTACAGGTAGGGTATACATGAGGGTATAGAGGGTATTAACCTACAGGTAGGGTATACATGAGGGTATAGAGGGTATTAACCTACAGGTAGGGTATACATGAGGGTATAGAGGGTATTAACCTACAGGTAGGGTATACATGAGGGTATAGAGGGTATTAACCTACAGGTAGGGTATACATGAGGGTATAGAGGGTATTAACCTACAGGTAGGGTATACATGGAGGGTATAGAAGGTATTAACCTACAGGTAGGGTATACATGAGGGTATAGAGGGTATTAACCTACAGGTAGGGTATACATGAGGGTATAGAGGGTATTAACCTACAGGTAGGGTATACATGAGGGTATAGAGGGTATTAACCTACAGGTAGGGTATACATGAGGGTATAGAGGGTATTAACCTACAGGTAGGGTATACATGAGGGTATAGAGGGTATTAACCTACAGGTAGGGTATACATGGAGGGTATAGAGGGTATTAACCTACAGGTAGGGTATACATGAGGGTATAGAGGGTATTAACCTACAGGTAGGGTATACATGAGGGTATAGAGGGTATTAACCTACAGGTAGGGTATACATGGAGGTTCCACTTCAGCCAAAGCTGCTCTGTAGGCTCTGAAAGATGATGAGCTGTCAATCAAAGAGCTGTACTCCTCCAGAGTCTAAAACAAACAAACATATTATGATCATCATTATCATCATAATAATAATAACAATTGATGTTATTATTATGATGATACTATGATCATCATAATAATAGTTGTTATGATCACTCTCAGACCTCAGAAGTGTTTCTCTGCCAGTCCAGGCGTCTCAGGGGGGCGGAGTCAAGAGCTGACAGGATGGACAGGTACGAGTTGAAGTTGTTCAGCCGCCGCAGGTGCTGCAGGACACAGGGTGTACTTTATACCCACAGTGTGTACTTTATACTCACAGTGTGTACTTTATACCCACAGTGTGTACTTTATACCCACAGTGTGTACTTTATACCCACAGTGTGTACTTTATACTCACAGTGTGTACTTTATACTCACAGTGTGTACTTTATACCCACAGTGTGTACTTTATACTCACAGTGTGTACTTTATACTCACAGTGTGTACTTTATACCCACAGTGTGTACTTTATACTCACAGTGTGTACTTTATACTCACAGTGTGTACTTTATACTCACAGTGTGTACTTTATACCCACAGTGTGTACTTTATACCCACAGTGTGTACTTTATACTCACAGTGTGTACTTTATACTCACAGTGTGTACTTTATACTCACAGGGTGTACCTTATACCCACAGTGTGTACTTTATACTCACAGTGTGTACTTTATACTCACAGTGTGTACTTTATACTCACAGTGTGTACTTTATACCCACAGTGTGTACTTTATACCCACAGTGTGTACTTTATACCCACAGTGTGTACTTTATACCCACAGTGTGTACTTTATACCCACAGTGTGTACTTTATACTCACAGTGTGTACTTTATACCCACAGTGTGTACTTTATACTCACAGTGTGTACTTTATACTCACAGGGTGTACCTTATACCCACAGTGTGTACTTTATACTCACAGTGTGTACTTTATACTCACAGTGTGTACTTTATACCCACAGTGTGTACTTTATACTCACAGTGTGTACTTTATACTCACAGTGTGTACTTTATACTCACAGTGTGTACTTTATACCCACAGTGTGTACTTTATACTCACAGTGTGTACTTTATACTCACAGGGTGTACTTTATACTCACAGTGTGTACTTTATACTCACAGGGTGTACCTTATACCCACAGTGTGTACTTTATACTCACAGTGTGTACTTTATACTCACAGTGTGTACTTTATACTCACAGTGTGTACTTTATACCCACAGTGTGTACTTTATACTCACAGTGTGTACTTTATACTCACAGTGTGTACTTTATACTCACAGTGTGTACTTTATACCCACAGTGTGTACTTTATACCCACAGTGTGTACTTTATACTCACAGTGTGTACTTTATACCCACAGTGTGTACTTTATACTCACAGTGTGTACTTTATACTCGCAGTGTGTACTTTATACTCACAGTGTGTACTTTATACTCACAGTGTGTACTTTATACCCACAGTGTGTACTTTATACCCACAGTGTGTACTTTATACTCACAGTGTGTACTTTATACTCACAGTGTGTACTTTATACTCACAGTGTGTACTTTATACCCACAGTGTGTACTTTATACCCACAGTGTGTACTTTATACTCACAGTGTGTACTTTATACCCACAGTGTGTACTTTATACTCACAGTGTGTACTTTATACTCACAGTGTGTACTTTATACTCACAGTGTGTACTTTATACCCACAGTGTGTACTTTATACCCACAGTGTGTACTTTATACTCACAGTGTGTACTTTATACTCACAGTGTGTACTTTATACTCACAGTGTGTACTTTATACTCACAGTGTGTAGGCGTAGTGTGTGTGTGTGTGTGTGTGTGTGTGTGTTACCTTCATGGTCTTCAGGAACTTCAGCAGTAGTTTCTCTCTGTCCTGAGATTTATCCTGAAGAATGATGACCGAACGAACCCTGAGACCAGAAACACTGTTACATGTGTATATAAATACCCAGAATGTATATTTATATACACATGATGTAAATAACAACATGGAGGTGGAGTGCCTGCTCTGTGTCTGCCTCATTGGTTCTTGACGTATGCTGAGATGTTATTGTGCTGTTTGTGCTTTATGCTACTTTCTCTCTAATAGATCAATCAGACTTTTATTTTGAAAAGGTAAAAGGAAGTGCAGATTTGTTTTATGTTAGAACGTGAGCTTGACAGTTATGGACGGATGTACTTTATACATTTAAAAGTGTAACAGTTTAATGACCCGTATGAGAGTAAAGCTTTACGATGCTGATAGTTTACAAGTTTAATGGAAGTATTTTATACTTTATACATTTAAAAGTGTAACAGTTTAATGCTGATAGTTTACAAGTTTAATGGAAGTATTTTCACCCAAAGGAAGAAAATAAAGGAGTAATTTCACCAGCAGTAAGTTTCATGTTACTTCATATACGGGGATCTGTTACACATTATATATATATATATATATATATATATATATATTTATTTATTAGGGCTGGGCAAAGTTGAAAACATTTAACTGATTAATCTCATTATGCGCCAAATTCAATAATGAAGTAAAAACTAGTGTATTGCAGCTTTTATTTTAAAGTAATGTTATCAGAACAATATAACACTCTGGAGCAACAGCAAGTTAACAACAGTATATAAATCTAAAATATATGATAGGGAAGAAAAAAAAGATGTATTTTATTTTTGTAATGCTTCTATATGACTGGTCATTCAATTAAATATTGTAATTATTTTCAGATGACTATTTTATTCTAATGTAAAACAGCTTAATATCATGCTGAAGAAGAAACATTTGTCTTTTATCAGGAACAACATAAACAGTCTGTTCAGTAGTAAGGGTCCCTGTGAGGGACAAGCCCCTCCTTCTTTTGTCATGTTCAGTAGTAAGGGTCCCTGTGAGGGACAAGCCCCTCCTTCTTTTGTCATGTTCAGTAGTAAGGGTCCCTGTGAGGGACAAGCCACTCCTTCTTTTGTCATGTTCAGTAGTAAGGGTCCCTGTGAGGGACAAGCCACTCCTTCTTTTGTCATGTTCAGTAGTAAGGGTCCCTGTGAGGGACAAGCCCCTCCTTCTTTTGTCATGTTCAGTAGTAAGGGTCCCTGTGAGGGACAAGCCCCTCCTTCTTTTGTCATGTTCAGTAGTAAGGGTCCCTGTGAGGGACAAGCCCTCCTTCTTTTGTCATGTTCAGTAGTAAGGGTCCCTGTGAGGGACAAGCCACTCCTTCTTTTGTCATGTTCAGTAGTAAGGGTCCCTGTGAGGGACAAGCCCCTCCTTCTTTTGTCATGTTCAGTAGTAAGGGTCCCTGTGAGGGACAAGCCCCTCCTTCTTTTGTCATGTTCAGTAGTAAGGGTCCCTGTGAGGGACAAGCCCCTCCTTCTTTTGTCATGTTCAGTAGTAAGGGTCCCTGTGAGGGACAAGCCCCTCCTTCTTTTGTCATGTAACTTTAGACTGTGGGCTGCTATTCATCAGGGTTTTTTTGAACCGCTCTTAGTCTGGGCTCTCCCCCGAGACCTGTTTGCCTTGGGAGACCCTACCAGGGGCTGATGCCCCGGACAACATAGCTCCCAGGATCACTGAGCCACTCAAACTCCTCCACCACGTTAAGGTGGCGATTCGTTGGCTCAGCCCGAAGAAACATCATGGAGCAGCAGTCGCCCTGTGGACCCACCACTCGCAGGGAGAATTATCGGGGTCGGGTGTTATGTAGATCGGGCGGCGGGCCAGGCAGGAGACCTGGGCGAGCCGATCGCCGGCAGCATAGACTAGCTCTAGGGACGTGGAACGTCACCTCGCTAGCGGGGAAAGAGCCGGAGCTGGTGCAGGAGGTGGAGCGGTACCAGCTAGATATAGTTGGGCTCACCTCCACGCACAGCACGGACTCTGGAACCAAGCTCCTGGAGAAGGGTTGGACTTTGTCCTTTTCTGGAGTTGCCCAGGGTGAGAGGCGCCGGGCGGGAGTGGGGATACTCACGAGCCCCCGGCTGAGCGCCGCTATGTTGGAGTTTTCCCCGGAGAACGAGAGGGTTGCCTCCCTGCGCCTGCGGGTTGGACCCGTACTTGTATAGTGCTTTTCTAGTCTTCTGACCACTCAAAGCACTTTAACACTACATGACATCATTCACCCATTCATACACTGATGATAGGAGCACCATGAAGGTGCATCAGATTGTCAACCATTCATACACCATAGGCGCAGCTACGGGAGCAATTTAGGGTTAAGTGTCTTGCTCAAGGACACATCGACATGGGCTAGCGGAGCCGGGGATCGAACCGCCGATCCTCTGATTGAAGGACGACCCTGCTCAAACTGAGCCAAGTCGCCCCGGGTTGCGGGGAGTAAGGCTCTGACTGTTGTTTGTGCTTATGCACCGAACAGCATTTCAGAGTATCCGGCCTTCTTGGAGTCGGTGGGAGGGTCCTGGAGGGGGCGCCGCCTGCCGACTCCATAGTTCTCCTGGGGGACTTCAACGCTCACATGGGCAATGACCTGGCGGGGCGTGATTGGGAGGAATGGCTTGCCCGATCTGAACCAGAGCGGTGTTTTGTTGTTGGACTTCTGTGCTAGCCACAGTTTGTCCATAACAAACACCATGTTCAAGCGTAAGGAGGCTCATAAGTGTACTTGGTACCAGAGCACCTTAGGCCGGAGATCAATGATGGACTTTGTAATCGTATCATCTGATCTGCGGCCGTATGTCTTGGACACTCGGGTGAACAGAGGAGCAGAGCTGATCACCACCTGGTGGTGAGTTGGATCAGATGGTGGGGGAGTCGGCTAGAAAGACCTGGCAAGCCCAAACGTGTAGTGAGGGTGAACTGGGAACGTCTGGCAGAGGATCCTGTCCGGGAGGTCCTCAACTCCCACCTCCAGAAGAGCTTCTCACAGATCCCGAGGGAGGCTGGGGACATGGAATCCGAGTGGACCGTGTTCAAAGCCTCTATTGTGGACGCGGCCGCTAGGAGCTGTGGTCGGAAGGTCATCGTGTCGTGGCGGCAACCCGAGAACCCGGTGGTGGACACCGGGGTGAGGGAAGCCGTCAAACTGAGGAGCCTTTTCGGGCCTGGCTGGCCCAGGGGTCTCCTGAAGCAGCTGACAGGTACCGGCAGGCCAGAAGGGCTGCAGCTGCGAAGGTCGCGGATGGTAAAACTCGGGCATGGGAGGAGTTCGGGGAGGCCATGGAGAAGGACTTTTGGTTGGCCTCAAGGAGGTTCTGGCAAACCATCCGACGGCTCAGGAAGGGAAAGCAGGGTCTACCCCAGGTTGTTCTCAGCGGGGGGGGGGGGGGGGGGACTGCTGACCCGGACTGGGGACATCATCGGGCGGTGGAAAGAGCACTTTGAGGAACTCCTAAACCCGGCCAAAATGTCCCCTGGAAAGGGGTCAGCGCCGGAAGACTTTGGGGTGGTTGCACCCATATCCCTGGCAGAGGTCGCTAAGGTAGTCAAAAAGCTCCTTGGTGGCAAGGCGCCGGGGGTGGATGAGATCCGTCCTGAGATGCTGAAAGTGCTGGACATTGTTGGGCTGTCTTGACTGACACGCCTTTTCAGTGTCGCATGGGGGTTGGGAACAGTGCCCTTGGACTGGCAGACCGGGGTGGTGGTTCCCATCTTCAAGAAGGGGGACCGGAGAGTGTGCTCGAACTATCGTGGTATCACACTGCTCAGCCTCCCGGGAAAAGCTTATGCCAGGGTGCTGGAAAGGAGGCTCCGACCGCTTGTCGAACCTCAGATTCAAGACGAACAGTGTGGATTCCATCCTGGCCGTGGAACAGTGGACCAGCTCTTTACCTCAGAGACTACTGGAGGGGTCTTGGGAGTTTGCCCAACCAGTCTACATGTGCTTTGTAGACTTGGAGAAGGCTTTCGACCGGGTCCCTCGGGGGGTTTTGTGGGGGGTGCTGCGGGAGTATGGGGTGCCGGACCCGTTGGCACGGGCCATCC
>JBAMJR010000312.1:422500-430000 GCA_038501785.1 Myoxocephalus aenaeus | reverse complement strand
CTGGACCAAGATGAGGACAGAGACGAGGACAGAGGACACCTTTAGTCTGGACCAAGACGAGGACAGAGGAAACCTTTAGTCTGGACCAAGACGAGGACAGAGGAAACCTTTAGTCTGGACCAAGACGAGGACAGAGGAAACCTTTAGTCTGGACCAAGATGAGGACAGAGGACACCTTTAGTCTGGACCAAGACGAGGACAGAGGAAACCTTTAGTCTGGACCAAGACGAGGACAGAGGACACCTTTAGTCTGGACCAAGATGAGGACAGAGGACACCTTTAGTCTGGACCGAGACGAGGACAGAGGACACCTTTAGTCTGGACCAAGATGAGGACAGAGACGAGGACAGAGGACACCTTTAGTCTGGACCAAGATGAGGACAGAGACGAGGACAGAGACGAGGACAGAGACGAGGACAGAGGACTCCTTTAGTCTGGACTGAGACGAGGACAGAGGACACCTTGAGTCTGGCCCAAGATGAGGACAGAGATGAGGTCAGAGACCAGGACAGAGGACTCCTTTAGTCTGGACCGATACGAGGACAGAGGACTCCTTTAGTCTGGACCGATACGAGGACAGAGGACTCCTTTAGTCTGGACCGAGACGAGGACAGAGGACACCTTTAGTCAGGACCGAGACGAGGACAGAGACGAGGACAGAGGACACCTTTAGTCTGGACCAAGACGAGGACAGAGGACACCTTTAGTCTGGACCGAGACGAGGACAGAGGACACCTTTAGTCTGGACCAAGATGAGGACAGAGGAAACCTTTAGTCTGGACCAAGACGAATACAGAGGACACCTTTAGTCTGGACAGAGACGAGGACAGAGATGAGGACAGAGACAAGGACAGAGGACTCCTTTAGTCTGGACTGAGACGAGGACAGAGGACACCTTGAGTCTGGCCCAAGATGAGGACAGAGATGAGGTCAGAGACCAGGACAGAGGACTCCTTTAGTCTGGACCGAGACGAGGACAGAGGACAACTTTAGTCTGGACCAAGACGAGGACAGAGACGAGGACAGAGGACACCTTTAGTCTGGACCAAGACGAGGACAGAGGACAACTTTAGTCTGGACCAAGACGAGGACAGAGACGAGGACAGAGGACACCTTTAGTCTGGACCAAGATGAGGACAGAGACGAGGACAGAGACGAGGACAGAGGACACCTTTAGTCTGGACCAAGATGAGGACAGAGGACACCTTTAGTCTGGACCAAGATGAGGACAGAGGAAACCTTTAGTCTGGACCAAGACGAATACAGAGGACACCTTTAGTCTGGACAGAGACGAGGACAGAGATGAGGACAGAGACAAGGACAGAGGACTCCTTTAGTCTGGACTGAGACGAGGACAGAGGACACCTTGAGTCTGGCCCAAGATGAGGACAGAGATGAGGTCAGAGACCAGGACAGAGGACTCCTTTAGTCTGGACCGAGACGAGGACAGAGGACACCTTTAGTCTGGACCGAGACGAGGACAGAGACGAGGACAGAGGACACCTTTAGTCTGGACCAAGACGAGGACAGAGGACACCTTTAGTCTGGACCAAGACGAGGACAGAGACGAGGACAGAGGACACCTTTAGTCTGGACCAAGATGAGGACAGAGGACACCTTTAGTCTGGACCAAGAAGAGGACAGAGGAAACCTTTAGTCTGGACCAAGATGAGGACAGAGGAAACCTTTATTCTGGACCAAGATGAGGACAGAGGACACCTTTAGTCTGGACCAAGATGAGGACAGAGGAAACCTTTAGTCTGGACCAAGACGAGGACAGAGGACACCTTTAGTCTGGACCAAGACGAGGACAGAGGACACCTTTAGTCTGGACCGAGACGAGGACAGAGGACACCTTTAGTCTGGACCAAGACGAGGACAGAGGACAACTTTAGTCTGGACCAAGACGAGGACAGAGACGAGGACAGAGGACACCTTTAGTCTGGACCAAGATGAGGACAGAGACGAGGACAGAGACGAGGACAGAGATGAGGACAGAGACAAGGACAGAGGACTCCTTTAGTCTGGACTGAGACGAGGACAGAGGACACCTTGAGTCTGGCCCAAGATGAGGACAGAGATGAGGTCAGAGACGAGGACAGAGGACTCCTTTAGTCTGGACCGAGACGAGGACAGAGGACACCTTTAGTCTGGACCGAGACGAGGACAGAGGACACCTTTAGTCAGGACCGAGACGAGGACAGAGACGAGGACAGAGGACACCTTTAGTCTGGACCAAGACGAGGACAGAGGACAACTTTAGTCTGGACCAAGATGAGGACAGAGACGAGGACAGAGGACACCTTTAGTCTGGACCAAGACGAGGACAGAGGACAACTTTAGTCTGGACCAAGACGAGGACAGAGACGAGGACAGAGGACACCTTTAGTCTGGACCAAGATGAGGACAGAGACGAGGACAGAGATGAGGACAGAGACGAGGACAGAGGACACCTTTAGTCTGGACCAAGATGAGGACAGAGGACACCTTTAGTCTGGACGAAGATGAGGACAGAGGAAACCTTTAGTCTGGACCGAGACGAGGACAGAGGAAACCTTTAGTCTGGACCAAGATGAGGACAGAGGACACCTTTAGTCTGGACCAAGATGAGGACAGAGGAAACCTTTAGTCTGGACCAAGATGAGGACAGAGGAAACCTTTAGTCTGGACCGAGACGAGGACAGAGGAAACCTTTAGTCTGGACCAAGATGAGGACAGAGGACACCTTTAGTCTGGACCAAGATGAGGACAGAGGAAACCTTTAGTCTGGACCAAGATGAGGACAGAGGAAACCTTTAGTCTGGACCAAGACGAGGACAGAGGAAACCTTTAGTCTGGACCAAGACGAGGACAGAGACGAGGACAGAGACGAGGACAGAGACGAGGACAGAGATGAGGACAGAGACGAGGACAGAGGAAACCTTTAGTCTGGACTGAGACGAGGACAGAGGACACCTTTAGTCTGGACCAAGACGAGGACAGAGACGAGGACAGAGGACACCTTTAGTCTGGACCAAGATGAGGACAGAGACGAGGACAGAGGACTCCTTTAGTCTGGACCAAGACGAGGACAGAGACGAGGACAGAGGACACCTTTAGTCTGGACCAAGACGAGGACAGAGACGAGGACAGAGGACTCCTTTAGTCTGGACCAAGACGAGGACAGAGACGAGGACAGAGGACTCCTTTAGTCTGGACCAAGACGAGGACAGAGACGAGGACAGAGGACACCTTTAGTCTGGACCGAGACGAGGACAGAGGACAACTTTAGTCTGGACCAAGATGAGGACAGAGACGAGGACAGAGACGAGGACAGAGATGAGGACAGAGACAAGGACAGAGGACTCCTTTAGTCTGGACTGAGACGAGGACAGAGACGAGGACAGAGACGAGGACAGAGACCAGGACAGAGGACTCCTTTAGTCTGGACCGAGACGAGGACAGAGGACTCCTTTAGTCTGGACCGAGACGAGGACAGAGGACAACTTTAGTCTGGACCAAGATGAGGACAGAGACGAGGACAGAGGACACCTTTAGTCTGGACCAAGACGAGGACAGAGACGAGGACAGAGGACACCTTTAGTCTGGACCAAGATGAGGACAGAGACGAGGACAGAGATGAGGACAGAGACGAGGACAGAGGACACCTTTAGTCTGGACCAAGATGAGGACAGAGGACACCTTTAGTCTGGACCAAGATGAGGACAGAGGAAACCTTTAGTCTGGACCAAGACGAGGACAGAGGACACCTTTAGTCTGGACCGAGACGAGGACAGAGGAAACCTTTAGTCTGGACCAAGATGAGGACAGAGGACACCTTTAGTCTGGACCAAGACGAGGACAGAGACGAGGACAGAGACGAGGACAGAGATGAGGACAGAGACGAGGACAGAGACAAGGACAGAGATGAGGACAGAGACAAGGACAGAGGAAACCTTTAGTCTGGACAGAGACGAGGACAGAGATGAGGACAGAGACGAGGACAGAGACGAGGACAGAGACGAGGACAGAGGAAACCTTTAGTCTGGACTGAGACGAGGACAGAGGACACCTTGAGTCTGGACCAAGACGAGGACAGAGACGAGGACAGAGGACACCTTTAGTCTGGACCAAGACGAGGACAGAGACGAGGACAGAGGACACCTTTAGTCTGGACCAAGATGAGGACAGAGACGAGGACAGAGGACTCCTTTAGTCTGGACCAAGACGAGGACAGAGACGAGGACAGAGGACACCTTTAGTCTGGACCAAGACGAGGACAGAGGAAACCTTTAGTCTGGACCAAGACGAGGACAGAGACGAGGACAGAGGACTCCTTTAGTCTGGACCGAGACGAGGACTCACCTGCTCCGCTGTGAGTCTCAGTGGCGTGGACCAGTAGGATCTCAGGAGAGGCTGCTTTGACGTCCGGCCCATCCTCGTCCTGAGAGACAAAGGGACAGTCAGCAGAGAGGACAGAGGACAGAGGACAGAGGACGGAGGACAGGACTCTACCGGAGGCTTCATGGTGATCCTCTGGAGAACCTCCTGTGGGTCCGTCAGGAGCACCTCCTCCTGCTGCTCCTCATACTGGACACCCTGAGACCTGCAGGACAGACGGAGTCACTAACTCTGATGGTCTGTCCAGGTGAGTGAGGACATGTCTGTCTTTGTGGGTCTCACCTGTCTCTGGTCTGGTCCTCTTCATACGGTCCACCTGGATCCTGATGAGGATCAAAACAGAATCAGAGACCACTAGTCATTAACTAAAGACATGAAGACATTCATCCTTACCTGTTGTCTCTTCTTCGCTGGTAGAACTGGAGCAGGAAACAGTTCAGGTGAGGGGGCGGAGTCTAACGTCTTGGTGTCCAGGTGTGTGAGGCGGTCCCGCTGCCTGCTACTGTAATGCTGACTGAAGGTCAAAGGTCGCTGGGCTGCTGATTGAGCGCTGTAGGACGAACAGAACTGAAGGTACTGATGGACTGAAGGCCGACAGACAGACAGGTGGAGAGACAGACAGACAGGTGGAGAGACAGACAGACAAGTGGAGAGACAGACAGACAGGTGGAGAGACAGACAGACAGGTGGAGAGACAGACAGAAACATATCAGTGGAGGAAAACCAGTCTGGCCTTAGATTTGATTTCTGTCCATCTATTTGTTCTCTGTGAGTCCAGTACAGGTGTAGCCTAGCTTAGCACAAACACTGGAGGTAGTGGTTAGCTGTTAGCCTAGCACAAACACTGGAGGCAGTGGTTAACTATTATTCTAGCTTAGCACAAACACTTTAAACAGTGGTTAACTATTAGCCTAGCTTAGCACAAACACTGGAGGCAGTGGTTAGCTGTTAGCCTAGCTTAGCACAAACACTGGAGGTAGTGGTTAGCTGTTAGCCTAGCTTAGCACAAACACTGGAGGCAGTGGTTAACTATTATTCTAGCTTAGCACAAACACTTTAAACAGTGGTTAACTATTAGCCTAGCTTAGCACAAACACTGGAGGAAGTGGTTAGCTGTTAGCCTAGCTTAGCACAAACACTGGAAACAGTGGTTAACTATTAGCCTAAATTACCACAAACACTGGAAACAGTGGTTAACTATTAGCCTAGCTTAGCACAAACACTGGAGGAAGTGGTTAGCTGTTAGCCTAACTTACCACAAACACTGGAAACAGTGGTTAACTATTAGCCTAACTTAGCACAAACACTGGAGCAGTGGTTAACTATTAGCCTAGCTTAGCACATACATTGGAGCAGTGGTTAACTGTTAGCCTAGCTTAGCACAAACACTGGAGCACTGGTTAATGGTTAGCCTAGCTTAGCTTTAACAGATGGTTTTCTTTACTCACTGTGCCGTGTCTTCTCAGGGAGCGGCGGCGGCGTCCTGCTGGGGGACAGAGGGGACGACGATGACTCATCAGGTGACTCATCACGTCCAATGACGTGGCTCGATTCAGGGGGGGCGGAGTCAAACCCAAAGGAAGACGAGGCTTGACCGATGCTGGTTCCTGTGATCCAGAACGACAGACAGACAGACAGTCAGACAGACAGACAGAGAGAGACAGACAGACAGAGAGAGAGACGGACGGACGGACGGACAGACAGACAGACAGACAGTCAAACAGACAGACAGTCAAACAGACAGACAGACAGTCAAACAGACAGACAGAGAGAGAGACAGACAGACAGACAGACAGAGAGAGAGACAGACAGACAGACAGACAGACAGACCTGCAGTGCTGCAGCGTCTCTTCTCTGGCAGGGCGGGGGGGAGGGAGGCCGGGTGAGGAAGAGGAGGAAGAGGAGGGAGCGTCAGGTCAGTGAGGAGGAAGTCGTAGTCCGGGTCGTCCTCTGAGAGACGAGAAGATGACATCATCTTCTCTTCATGAATAATATTCATAAACACTAACGTACATAAATCTGACTGCAGAGTTAAACTCTAGTTAGTCTCTAGTTAGACTGTAGTTAGACTGTAGTTAGACTGTAGTTAGTCTCTAGTTAGTCTCTAGTTAGTCTCTAGTTAGACTCTAGTTAGTCTCTAATTAGACTGTAGTTAGACTGTAGTTAGACTGTAGTTAGTCTCTAGTTAGACTGTAGTTAGTCTCTAGTTAGACTGTAGTTAGACTGTAGTTAGACTGTAGTTAGTCTCTAGTTAGACTCTAGTTAGACTGTAGTTAGACTGTAGTTAGACTGTAGTTAGTCTCTAGTTAGTCTCTAGTTAGTCTCTAGTTAGTCTCTAGTTAGACTGTAGTTAGACTGTAGTTAGTCTCTAGTTAGTCTCTAGTTAGACTCTAGTTAGTCTCTAGTTAGACTCTAGTTAGTCTCTAGTTAGTCTCTAGTTAGACTGTTAGACTGTACTTAGTCTCTAGTTAGACTGTAGTTAGACTGTACTTAGTCTCTAGTTAGACTGTAGTTAGTCTCTAGTTAGTCTCTAGTTAGACTGTAGTTAGACTCTAGTTAGACTCTAGTTAGTCTCTAGTTAGACTGTAGTTAGACTCTAGTTAGACTTTAGACTCTAGTTAGTCTGTAGTTAGTCTCTAGTTAGACTGTAGTTAGACTCTAGTTAGACTGTAGTTAGACTCTAGTTAGACTGTAGTTAGTCTCTAGTTAGACTTTAGACTCTAGTTAGACTGTAGTTAGTCTCTAGTTAGTCTCTAGTTAGACTGTAGAAAGACTCTAGTTAGACTCTAGTTAGACTTTAGACTGTAGTTAGTCTCTAGTTAGACTGTAGTTAGACTCTAGTTAGACTGTAGTTAGTCTCTAGTTAGTCTCTAGTTAGTCTCTAGTTAGACTTTAGACTCTAGTTAGACTGTAGTTAGTCTCTAGTTAGTCTCTAGTTAGCCTTTAGACTCTAGTTAGTCTCAGACTCTAATAATAATAAAGATAATAATATAGATAATAATGATGATGATGATGATGATGATGATAAAGATAATGATAAAGATAATAATGATGATAGTAATGATAACAATAATAATAATAAGACTCTAGTTAGACTCTAGTTAGAGTCTAGTTAGACTT
>JBAMJR010000312.1:387500-417500 GCA_038501785.1 Myoxocephalus aenaeus | reverse complement strand
ACGGTGACCGGTGATTGGACAAGGGGGGTGGAGTCGCCTTGTCTCTCTGCAGCCAATCGGACCAGTTCCTGACAAACAACGGGTGATTACATCACAACAACAACAACAACAACAACAACACATGCTGCTAGGACGGAGAGGACAGCAAGGACAACAAGACAGGACAAGTTACCAATGGACACATAGGCGTAGGACGAGTAGGACGTGAAGTAGGACCAGTAGAAGAAGTAGGACCAGTAGCACCAGTAGAAGAAGTAGGACCAGTATCACCAGTAGAAGAAGTAGGACCAGTAGGACCAGTAGGACCAGTAGAACCAGTAGAATAAGTAGAAGAAGTAGGACCAGTAGAATAAGTAGAACCAGTAGGACCAGTAGAAGAAGTAGAACCAGTAGAAGAAGTAGGACCAGTAGCACCAGTAGGACCAGTAGAAGAAGTAGGACCAGTAGCACCAGTAGAAGAAGTAGGACCAGTAGAAGAAGTAGGACCAGTATCACCAGTAGAAGAAGTAGGACCAGTAGAAGAAGTAGAAGAAGTAGGACCAGTAGAAGAAGTAGAAGAAGTAGGACCAGTAGAAGAAGTAGGACCAGTAGCACCAGTAGAAGAAGTAGGACCAGTAGCACCAGTAGAAGAAGTATGACCAGTATCACCAGTAGAAGAAGTAGGACCAGTATCACCAGTAGAAGAAGTAGAACCAGTAGCACCAGTAGAAGAAGTAGAACCAGTAGGACCAGTAGAAGAAGTAGGACCAGTAGAAGAAGTAGGACCAGTAGAAGACGTATAACCAGTAGGACCAGTAGAAGAATTAGGACCAGTAGAAGAAGTAGAACCAGTAGGACCAGTAGCACCAGTAGAAGAAGTAGGACCAGTAGGACCAGTAGAAGAAGTAGGACCAGTAGAAGAGGTAGGACCAGTAGGACCAGTAGAAGAAGTAGCACCAGTAGAAGAAGTAGGACCAGTAGCACCAGTAGAAGAGGTAGGACCAGTAGGACCAGTAGAAGAAGTAGCACCAGTAGAAGAAGTAGGACCAGTAGCACCAGTAGAAGAAGTAGGACCAGTAGGACCAGTAGAAGAAGTAGGACCAGTAACACCAGTAGAAGAAGTAGGATCAGTAGCACCAGTAGAAGAAGTAGGACCAGTAGCACCAGTAGAAGAAATAGAACCAATATAAGGAGTAGGACCAGTAGCACCAGTAGAAGAAGTAGGACCAGTAGAAGAGGTAGGACCAGTAGGACCAGTAGAAGAAGTAGCACCAGTAGTAGAAGTAGGACCAGTAGCACCAGTAGAAGAAGTAGGACCAGTAGGACAAGTAGGACCAGTAGCACCAGTAGAAGAAGTAGGACCAGTAGAAGAGGTAGGACCAGTAGAAGAAGTAGCACCAGTAGAAGAAGTAGAACCAGTAGGACCAGTAGAAGAAGTAGGACCAGTAGAAGAAGTAGGACCAGTAGAAGACGTATAACCAGTAGGACCAGTAGAAGAATTAGGACCAGTAGAAGAAGTAGAACCAGTAGGACCAGTAGCACCAGTAGAAGAAGTAGGACCAGTAGGACCAGTAGAAGAAGTAGGACCAGTAGAAGAGGTAGGACCAGTAGGACCAGTAGAAGAAGTAGCACCAGTAGAAGAAGTAGGACCAGTAGCACCAGTAGAAGAGGTAGGACCAGTAGGACCAGTAGAAGAAGTAGCACCAGTAGAAGAAGTAGGACCAGTAGCACCAGTAGAAGAAGTAGGACCAGTAGGACCAGTAGAAGAAGTAGGACCAGTAACACCAGTAGAAGAAGTAGGATCAGTAGCACCAGTAGAAGAAGTAGGACCAGTAGCACCAGTAGAAGAAATAGAACCAATATAAGGAGTAGGACCAGTAGCACCAGTAGAAGAAGTAGGACCAGTAGAAGAGGTAGGACCAGTAGGACCAGTAGAAGAAGTAGCACCAGTAGTAGAAGTAGGACCAGTAGCACCAGTAGAAGAAGTAGGACCAGTAGGACAAGTAGGACCAGTAGCACCAGTAGAAGAAGTAGGACCAGTAGAAGAGGTAGGACCAGTAGGACCAGTAGAAGAAGTAGCACCAGTAGAAGAAGTAGGACCAGTAACACCAGTAGAAGAAGTAGGACCAGTAACACCAGTAGAAGAAGTAGGACCAGTAACACCAGTAGAAGAAGTAGGATCAGTAGCACCAGTAGAAGAAGTAGGACCAGTAGGACCAGTAGAAGAAGTAGCACCAGTAGTAGAAGTAGGACCAGTAGCACCAGTAGAAGAAGTAGGACCAGTAGGACAAGTAGGACCAGTAGCACCAGTAGAAGAAGTAGGACCAGTAGAAGAGGTAGGACCAGTAGGACCAGTAGAAGAAGTAGCACCAGTAGAAGAAGTAGGACCAGTAACACCAGTAGAAGAAGTAGGACCAGTAACACCAGTAGAAGAAGTAGGACCAGTAACACCAGTAGAAGAAGTAGGATCAGTAGCACCAGTAGAAGAAGTAGAACCAGTATAAGGAGTAGGACCAGTAGCACCAGTAGAAGGAGTAGGACCAGTAGGAGGAGTAGGACCAGTAGCACCAGTAGAAGGAGTAGGACCAGTAGGAGGAGTAGGAGGAGTAGGACCAGTAGCACCAGTAGAAGGAGTAGGACCAGTAGCACCAGTAGAAGAAGTAGAACCAGTATAAGGAGTAGGACCAGTAGCACCAGTAGAAGGAGTAGGACCAGTAGGAGGAGTAGGAGGAGTAGGAGGAGTAGGACCAGTAGCACCAGTAGGACCAGTAGGACCAGTAGAAGGAGTAGGACCAGTAGCACCAGTAGAAGGAGTAGGACCAGTAGCACCAGTAGAAGAAGTAGGACCAGTAGCACCAGTAGAAGAAGTAGGACCAGTAGCACCAGTAGAAGAAGTAGAACCAGTAGAAGAAGTAGGACCATTATCACCAGTAGAAGGAGTAGGACCAGTAGCACCAGTAGAAGGAGTAGGACCAGTAGCACCAGTAGAAGAAGTAGGACCAGTAGCACCAGTAGAAGAAGTAGGATCAGTATAAGGAGTAGGACCAGTAGCACCAGTAGAAGGAGTAGGACCAGTAGAAGAAGTAGGACCAGTAGGACCAGTAGCACCAGTAGAAGAAGTAGAACCAGGAGGAGTAGGACCAGTAGGACCAGTAGCACCAGTAGAAGAAGTAGGACCAGTAGAAGAAGTAGGACCAGTAGGACCAGTAGCACCAGTAGAAGAAGTAGAACCAGGAGGAGTAGGACCAGTAGGACCAGTAGCACCAATAGGAGGAGTAGGACCAGTAGCACCAGTAGAAGAAGTAGAACCAGGAGGAGTAGGACCAGTAGGACCAGTAGCACCAATAGGAGGAGTAGGACCAGTAGCACCAGTAGAAGAAGTAGAACCAGGAGGAGTAGGACCAGTAGGACCAGTAGCACCAGTAGAAGGAGTAGGACCAGTAGCACCAGTAGAAGAAGTAGGACCAGTAGCACCAGTAGAAGAAGTAGAACCAGGAGGAGTAGGACCAGTAGGACCAGTAGCACCAGTAGGACCAGTAGCACCAGTAGAAGAAGTAGGACCAGTAGGACCAGTAGAAGAAGTAGAACCAGGAGGAGTAGGACCAGTAGGACCAGTAGCACCAGTAGGACCAGTAGCACCAGTAGAAGGAGTAGGACAGTGGACCTGTCGATGAGGACAGTTTGTCTCCATGGCGACCGTCTCTCACTGGTTTTCACCTTGACACCGTCCAGCACGGCCCTGATCACCACGGTAACGCTTGTTGTGGAGTCCTTGTTGCCGTGGGCGACGCCTTGCAGCATCACCTGATCGGCCCAGCGAGTCAGCCGAGCCACAGACAGGTAGAGACGGGTGAGACGGGAGGAGACGGTCTCACTGCAGAGGGGACAGAAGGTCGGTCAGGAGACCGCGGGTCACTCCACGGTGCCGACAGGGCGACCTACCTGTGGTGCAGGTGCGGCTCCAGCTGGACCAGAGTCTGGACCAGGGTCTGGACCAGGGTCTGGACCGCCTCCAGCACCCCGCTGGACGCGCCCCCCAGCAGACCGCCCACCACCGCCGGGTCCAGGACCAGTTTGTCCACTCCCAGTCTGTCCACTCCCAGTCTGTCCACCAGAGCTTTGAAGTACTGCAGAGAGCTGACGACGGCCCGCTGCTGGTCCGCCAACACACACACCGGCTGACACACACACACACACACACAATTAATACAGTGTGTGTGTACCTTGTGTTGCAGTGTGTGTGTGTGTATGTACCTTGTGTTGCAGTGTGTGTGTATGTACCTTGTGTTGCAGTGTGTGTGTGTGTATGTACCTTGTGTTGCAGTGTGTGTGTATGTACCTTGTGTTGCAGTGTGTGTGTACCTTGTGTTGCAGTGTGTGTACCTTGTGTTGCAGTGTGTGTGTGTGTGTGTGTGTGTATGTACCTTGTGTTGCAGTGTGTGTGTGTGTTGCACCTTGTGTTGCAGTGTGTGTATGTACCTTGTGTTGCAGTGTGTGTGTACCTTGTGTTGCAGTGTGTGTGTGTGTGTGTATGTACCTTGTGTTGCAGTGTGTGTGTGTGTGTGTGTGTGTGTGTGTATGTACCTTGTGTTGCAGTGTGTGTGTATGTACCTTGTGTTGCAGTGTGTGTGTGTGTGTATGTACCTTGTGTTGCAGTGTGTGTGTGTGTGTATGTACCTTGTGTTGCAGTGTGTGTGTGTGTGTGTGTATGTACCTTGTGTTGCAGTGTGTGTGTATGTACCTTGTGTTGCAGTGTGTGTGTATGTACCTTGTGTTGCAGTGTGTGTGTATGTACCTTGTGTTGCAGTGTGTGTGTATGTACCTTGTGTTGCAGTCTGTGTACCTTGTGTTGCAGTGTGTGTGTGTGTGTGTGTGTGTGTGTGTGTATGTACCTTGTGTTGCAGTGTGTGTGTGTGTTGCACCTTGTGTTGCAGTGTGTGTGTATGTACCTTGTGTTGCAGTGTGTGTGTACCTTGTGTTGCAGTCTGTGTACCTTGTGTTGCAGTGTGTGTGTGTGTGTGTGTGTGTGTGTGTATGTACCTTGTGTTGCAGTGTGTGTGTGTGTTGCACCTTGTGTTGCAGTGTGTGTGTACCTTGTGTTGCAGTGTGTGTGTACCTTGTGTTGCAGTGTGTTACAGTGTGTTACAGTATGTGTGTACCTTGTATTGCAGTGTGTGTACCTTGTGTTGCAGCGTGTTACAGTGTGTGTGTGTGTGTATATCGTGTTCCAGTGTGTATGTACATTGTGTTGCAGTGTGTGTGTACCTTGTGTTGCAGCGTGTTACAGTGTGTGTGTATCTTGTGTTGCAGTGTGTGTGTACCTTGTGTTGCAGTGTGTGTGTACCTTGTGTTGCAGTGTGTATGTACCTTGTGTTGCAGTGTGTTCCAGTGTGTGTGTATCTTGTGTTGAAGTGTGTGTGTACCTTGTGTTGCAGTGTGTACATTGTGTTGCAGTGTGTATGTACCTTGTGTTGCAGTACCTTGTGTTGCAGTGTGTCCCAGTGTGTGTACCTTGTGCCCAGTGTGTCCCAGTGTGTCCCAGTGTGTGTACCTTGTGTTACAGTGTGTGTACCTTGTGTTGCAGTGTGTCCCAGTGTGTGTACCTTGTGTTGCAGTGTGTTACAGTGTGTGTACCTTGTGTTCTAGTGTGTCCCAGTGTGTGTACCTTGTGTTGCAGTGTGTTACAGTGTGTGTACCTTGTGTTCTAGTGTGTCCCAGTGTGTGTACCTTGTGTTCTAGTGTGTCCCAGTGTGTGTACCTTGTGTTGCAGTGTGTCCCAGTGTGTCTCAGTGTGTGTACCTTGTGTTGCAGTGTGTTACAGTGTGTGTACCTTGTGTTCTAGTGTGTCCCAGTGTGTGTACCTTGTGTTGCAGTGTGTTACAGTGTGTGTACCTTGTGTTCCAGTGTGTCCCAGTGTGTGTACCTTGTGTTGCAGTGTGTCCCAGTGTGTCTCAGTGTGTGTACCTTGTGTTGCAGTGTGTTACAGTGTGTGTACCTTGTGTTGCAGTGTGTCCCAGTGTGTCTCAGTGTGTGTACCTTGTGTTGCAGTGTGTTACAGTGTGTGTACCTTGTGTTGCAGTGTGTCTCAGTGTGTGTACCTTGTGTTCCAGTGTGTCCCAGTGTGTCCCAGTGTGTGTACCTTGTGTTACAGTGTGTGTACCTTGTGTTGCAGTGTGTCCCAGTGTGTGTACCTTGTGTTGCAGTGTGTTACAGTGTGTGTACCTTGTGTTCTAGTGTGTCCCAGTGTGTGTACCTTGTGTTCCAGTGTGTTACAGTGTGTGTACCTTGTGTTCTAGTGTGTCCCAGTGTGTGTACCTTGTGTTCTAGTGTGTCCCAGTGTGTGTACCTTGTGTTGCAGTGTGTTACAGTGTGTGTGTATCTTGTGTTGCAGTGTGTGTGTACCTTGTGTTGCAGTGTGTTACAGTGTGTGTGTATCTTGTGTTGCAGTGTGTGTGTACCTTGTGTTGCAGTGTGCGTGTACCTTGTGTTGCAGTGTGTATGTACCTTGTGTTGCAGTGTGTTCCAGTGTGTGTGTATCTTGTGTTGAAGTGTGTGTGTACCTTGTGTTGCAGTGTGTACATTGTGTTGCAGTGTGTATGTACCTTGTGTTGCAGTACCTTGTGTTGCAGTGTGTCCCAGTGTGTGTACCTTGTGCCCAGTGTGTCCCAGTGTGTCCCAGTGTGTGTACCTTGTGTTACAGTGTGTGTACCTTGTGTTGCAGTGTGTCCCAGTGTGTGTACCTTGTGTTGCAGTGTGTTACAGTGTGTGTACCTTGTGTTCTAGTGTGTCCCAGTGTGTGTACCTTGTGTTGCAGTGTGTTACAGTGTGTGTACCTTGTGTTCTAGTGTGTCCCAGTGTGTGTACCTTGTGTTGCAGTGTGTTACAGTGTGTGTACCTTGTGTTCTAGTGTGTCCCAGTGTGTGTACCTTGTGTTCTAGTGTGTCCCAGTGTGTGTACCTTGTGTTGCAGTGTGTCCCAGTGTGTCTCAGTGTGTGTACCTTGTGTTGCAGTGTGTTACAGTGTGTGTACCTTGTGTTCTAGTGTGTCCCAGTGTGTGTACCTTGTGTTGCAGTGTGTTACAGTGTGTGTACCTTGTGTTCCAGTGTGTCCCAGTGTGTGTACCTTGTGTTGCAGTGTGTCCCAGTGTGTCTCAGTGTGTGTACCTTGTGTTGCAGTGTGTTACAGTGTGTGTACCTTGTGTTGCAGTGTGTCCCAGTGTGTCTCAGTGTGTGTACCTTGTGTTGCAGTGTGTCCCAGTGTGTCCCAGTGTGTGTACCTTGTGTTACAGTGTGTGTACCTTGTGTTGCAGTGTGTCTCAGTGTGTGTACCTTGTGTTCCAGTGTGTCCCAGTGTGTCCCAGTGTGTGTACCTTGTGTTACAGTGTGTGTACCTTGTGTTGCAGTGTGTCCCAGTGTGTGTACCTTGTGTTGCAGTGTGTTACAGTGTGTGTACCTTGTGTTCTAGTGTGTCCCAGTGTGTGTACCTTGTGTTCCAGTGTGTTACAGTGTGTGTACCTTGTGTTCTAGTGTGTCCCAGTGTGTGTACCTTGTGTTCTAGTGTGTCCCAGTGTGTGTACCTTGTGTTGCAGTGTGTTACAGTGTGTGTACCTTGTGTTCCAGTGTGTCCCAGTGTGTGTACCTTGTGTTGCAGTGTGTCCCAGTGTGTCTCAGTGTGTGTACCTTGTGTTGCAGTGTGTTACAGTGTGTGTACCTTGTGTTGCAGTGTGTCTCAGTGTGTGTACCTTGTGTTGCAGTGTGTCTCAGTGTGTGTACCTTGTGTTCCAGTGTGTCTCAGTGTGTCTCAGTGTGTGTACCTTGTGTTCCAGTGTGTCTCAGTGTGTGTACCTTGTGTTGCAGTGTGTCCCAGTGTGTCCCAGTGTGTGTACCTTGTGTTCCAGTGTGTCCCAGTGTGTGTACCTTGTGTTCCAGTGTGTCTCAGTGTGTGTACCTTGTGTTCCAGTGTGTCTCAGTGTGTGTACCTTGTGTTCCAGTGTGTCTCAGTGTGTGTACCTTGTGTTGCAGTGTGTCCCAGCGTGTCTCAGTGTGTGTACCTTGTGTTGCAGTGTGTTACAGTGTGTGTACCTTGTGTTCCAGTGTGTCTCAGTGTGTGTACCTTGTGTTCCAGTGTGTCCCAGTGTGTCTCAGTGTGTGTACCTTGTGTTCCAGTGTGTTACAGTGTGTGTACCTTGTGTTCCAGTGTGTCTCAGTGTGTGTACCTTGTGTTCCAGTGTGTCTCAGTGTGTGTACCTTGTGTTCCAGTGTGTCTCAGTGTGTGTACCTTGTGTTGCAGTGTGTCCCAGCGTGTCTCAGTGTGTGTACCTTGTGTTGCAGTGTGTTACAGTGTGTGTACCTTGTGTTCCAGTGTGTCTCAGTGTGTGTACCTTGTGTTGCAGTGTGTCCCAGTGTGTCCCAGTGTGTGTACCTTGTGTTGCAGTGTGTTACAGTGTGTGTACCTTGTGTTCCAGTGTGTCCCAGTGTGTGTACCTTGTGTTGCAGTGTGTCCCAGTGTGTCTCAGTGTGTGTACCTTGTGTTGCAGTGTGTTACAGTGTGTGTACCTTGTGTTGCAGTGTGTCTCAGTGTGTGTACCTTGTGTTGCAGTGTGTCTCAGTGTGTGTACCTTGTGTTCCAGTGTGTCTCAGTGTGTCTCAGTGTGTGTACCTTGTGTTCCAGTGTGTCTCAGTGTGTGTACCTTGTGTTGCAGTGTGTCCCAGTGTGTCCCAGTGTGTGTACCTTGTGTTCCAGTGTGTCCCAGTGTGTGTACCTTGTGTTCCAGTGTGTCTCAGTGTGTGTACCTTGTGTTCCAGTGTGTCTCAGTGTGTGTACCTTGTGTTCCAGTGTGTCTCAGTGTGTGTACCTTGTGTTGCAGTGTGTCCCAGCGTGTCTCAGTGTGTGTACCTTGTGTTGCAGTGTGTTACAGTGTGTGTACCTTGTGTTCCAGTGTGTCTCAGTGTGTGTACCTTGTGTTCCAGTGTGTCCCAGTGTGTCTCAGTGTGTGTACCTTGTGTTCCAGTGTGTTACAGTGTGTGTACCTTGTGTTCCAGTGTGTCTCAGTGTGTGTACCTTGTGTTCCAGTGTGTCTCAGTGTGTGTACCTTGTGTTCCAGTGTGTCTCAGTGTGTGTACCTTGTGTTGCAGTGTGTCCCAGCGTGTCTCAGTGTGTGTACCTTGTGTTGCAGTGTGTCCCAGTGTGTCTCAGTGTGTGTACCTTGTGTTCCAGTGTGTCTCAGTGTGTGTACCTTGTGTTGCAGTGTGTTACAGTGTGTGTACCTTGTGTTGCAGTGTGTGTTGCAGGTTCAGATCACATGGTTTGGGTCCCTGTGATGGGGTTTGTTTGATTCGCTCAGAGCGTCTGATCCTCGGTGGGTGGAGCTTATCCTTCAGCCTCATGGTGAGAGACACAAACTGGGAGGCTGAGAGGAAGAGGATCTTCATCATCATCAATAACTACAACTGCAAAAGCATCTCAGTTTCAAACTAACTAAAGTCTGAAGGAAAGTGTGGCTAACAGTTAGCATATGAGACAGAGGGAAGAGGAGCTTACCTGTCTTACTCTCCGCCCGGGAGGACATGTCTGCAGACAGACGGCTGCTAACGGAAGAACAGTTTAACCCTGTCTCTCTCTCTGCCCTTCTCCTCTTCCTTCCTCCTTCTCTTCTTCCTCTTTCTGTGTCAGTCAGCCGTCCTCCTGTCTGTCTTCACAGTGAGGAAGAGGAGGAGTCATCCTGCAGCACCCCCTGCTGGCAGGAAGCCCACAGCACCGCTCTGCTCACCAGGAAGGACACGCGTTGGATCAATAACTCAAGTTATTGACGACTTTCAGTTGCTTTTAGTAATAATAAAGAAGCCATTCGCTCTTCGTCTTCATCTTCATCCAAACAAACTTTATTCATGTCAACACGTCTCTGTCTGATCACATCACACCAAGATACACAACACAACTACACACACAGTCTGGGCTGCTGCATATTTCAGTTGAATAGGTCGATATATATGCTCCTGATGGTTGTTATTTTTATATAATCTTAAACATTTATATTAATACCAAACATTGAAGTTTCTACGATCACAGTGAGGAGCTGCGTTCAGCAGCAGCAACATAAAGCACTTTAAACTAGCATGCTAACAAACACCTTCAGCTAACGCTAGGCTAAGGCTCAGCTAACGCTATGCTCACGCTCGCTAACGCCCAGCTAACGCTCAGCTAACACTCTGCTAACGCCAAGCTATCGCTCGGCTCACGCTCAGCTAACATTCTGCTAACACTCGGCTCACGCTCTACTAACGCTCAGCTAACACTCTGCTAACGTCCAGCTAACGCTCAGCTAACATTCGGCTAACACTCGGCTCACGCTCAGCTAACACTCTGATAACGCCCAGCTAACACTCTGCTAACGTCCAGCTATCGCTCCGCTACCTCAGTGAAACATGTGGTCTGTTGAACGCAGCTCAGAACTGGACTAACTCAACAGAATCAGCACCACAAGAACAACAAACACAGTAGAATAAATAGATCAGCAGTTACAGTTTAGAACCCGACAGCTGCAGTCAGGATGGAACCAGAAACACGGTCAACAATTTCTTCTCCTGGATTCCTTCTTTAACATTTAATAAACTCAAATGAACACATCAGAGGAATATAAGAAACTATTGCATACATTAATATTGCTTCACATTGTTGCTTTATTTGAATTAGAAGTAAAACCTTTGGAACACTTTATCTTCTGATTTCCTTTTTGAGACCAATTATGAATGAACAGAGAGGATTAATCTTGAATGATTAAAAGACATACCAGACCCCCAAACTGCAAAGCTGCTATCTGTGTCGATTGGTTTCAAAACCAGTTAGAACCAGTATGAACCAACTGGTACCAGTTAAAACCACTTTGGACTCATAACAAGTTGAAATCAGTTAACAAGTTAGGACCAGTTGGGACGAATTAGTACCAGTTAGGACCAGTTAGAAACAGTTGGGACCAGTTGGGACCAGTTAGAAACAGTTAGGACCAGTTGGGACCAGTTAGAAACAGTTAGGACCAGTTGGGACCAGTTAGAAACAGTTAGGACCAGTTAGAAGTCTTAGTTCAGTGAAGAGAGAATTCATTCAGAAGGTGTGCAATGCATGCTGGTACATGTAGGCACAGCCGGCAGCTGTCTGGGTCAATGAGCATCATGGGGAATTTATTTCTGGACTACATTTACCATCAACCCGTTAACAAGGTGACAGCTAAGATCAACAATGCCATGTTAACATATTCTTAAATAAATAAATAGATAATACATATTACATAATAACATCACAAATATTAGAAATAATATGTAAACTTTACACTGTAAAGAAAAGTCCCCACAATGCAACACATCAGCTTCATACAAGAGAAACAAAAGATGAACTACAAATACTCCAGGAGTTGATGGGAGCTAACGGCTAGCTAGTGACCAGCTAACGTGATCCCAGTGAGGAGTGAGCGCTCTTCACGTGTCCAACATCTCTTCATCAGTACCTCATGTTTCAGACAGACAGGCAGCTGACCTGTCTCACTCTCCTGACAGCAGACAGACAGCTGACCTGTCTCACTCTCCTGACAGCAGACAGACAGCTGACCTGTCTCACTCTCCTGACAGCAGACAGACAGCTGACCTGTCTCACTCTCCTGACAGCAGACAGACAGCTGACCTGTCTCACTCTCCTGACAGCAGACAGACAGCTGACCTGTCTCACTCTCCTGACAGCAGACAGACAGCTGACCTGTCTCACTCTCCTGACAGCAGACAGACAGCTGACCTGTCTCACTCTCCTGACAGCAGACTGATGAACCACATATCAATACACTCAATATTGCTGATCATATATAGTCATGATGTGCTCATAATCAATATCCTTATAATTATTATAGTAAAGTTCACAGTAACACAGCGCCAGTAGAGACCAGTAGAGACCAGTAGAGACCAGCAGAGACCAGTAGAGACCAGTAGAGACCATCAGAGACCAGTAGAGACCAGCAGAGACCAGTAGAGACCAGTAGAGACCATCAGAGACCAGTAGAGACCAGCAGAGACCAGTAGAGACCAGCAGAGACCAGTAGAGACCAGTAGAGACCAGCAGAGACCAGTAGAGACCAGCAGAGACCAGTAGAGACCAGCAGAGACCAGCAGAGACCAGCAGAACAGTTCCGTAGAGACACAAACACACACTGGGTTCCAGTTAACCCTCAACAGAAGACTGGGGGCTCTCTCCGTGGGCGGGGCTTCCTTTACTGGGACGACTGGGAACAGAGAGAACAGAGAACCATGATCGGTGTCAAAGGTCAACAAGAGAATACTGTTGGTATCAGTGAGAACCAGAGAGAACTAGAGAGAACCAGAGAGAACAGAGAGAACCAGAGAGAACTAGAGAGAACCAGAGAGAACCAGAGAGAACGGAGAGAACCAGAGAGAACTAGAGAGAACCAGAGAGAACAGAGAGAACCAGAGAGGACTAGAGAGAACCAGAGAGAACTAGAGAGAACCAGAGAGAACCAGAGAGAACGGAGAGAACCAGAGAGAACTAGAGAGAACCAGAGAGAACTAGAGAGAACCAGAGAGAACGGAGAGAACCAGAGAGAACTAGAGAGAATCAGAGAGAACGGAGAGAACCAAAGAGAACCAGAGAGAACCAGAGAGAACAGAGAGAACCAGAGAGAACCAGAGAGAACAGAGAGAACCAGAGAGAACAGAGAGAACCAGAGAGAACTAGAGAGAACCAGAGAGAACAGAGAGAACCAGAGAGAACTAGAGAGAACCAGAGAGAACTAGAGAGAACCAGAGAGAACGGAGAGAACCAGAGAGAACGGAGAGAACCAGAGAGAACTAGAGAGAACCAGAGAGAACAGAGAGAACTAGAGAGAACCAGAGAGAACTAGAGAGAACCAGAGAGAACGGAGAGAACCAGAGAGAACTAGAGAGAACGGAGAGAACCAGAGAGAACTAGAGAGAACCAGAGAGAACTAGAGAGAACCAGAGAGAACGGAGAGAACCAAAGAGAACCAGAGAGAACCAGAGGGAACAGAGAGAACCAAAGAGAACCAGAGGGAACCGAGAGAACCAGAGAGAACCAGAGAGAACAGAGAGAACCAGAGAGAACAAAGAGAACCAGAGAGAACTAGAGAGAACCAGAGAGAACAGAGAGAACAGAGAGAACCAGAGAGAACAGAGAGAACCAGAGAGAACCAGAGAGAACTAGAGAGAACCAGAGAGAACAGAGAGAACCAGAGAGAACCAGAGAGAACCAGAGAGAACAAAGAGAACCAGAGAGAACTAGAGAGAACCAGAGAGAACGGAGAGAACCAAAGAGAACCAGAGAGAACCAGAGAGAACGGAGAGAACCAGAGAGAACCAAAGAGAACCAGAGGGAACAGAGGGAACAGAGAGAACGGAGAGAACCAAAGAGAACCAGAGAAAACAGAGAGAACCAAAGAGAACCAGAGGGAACCGAGAGAACAAGAGAGAACCAGAGAGAACGGAGAGAACGGAGAGAACCAAAGAGAACCAGAGAGAACCAGAGGGAACAGAGAGAACCAAAGAGAACCAGAGGGAACCGAGAGAACAAGAGAGAACCAGAGAGAACAGAGAGAACCAGAGAGAACAAAGAGAACCAGAGAGAACAGAGAGAACCAGAGAGAACAGAGAGAACCAGAGAGAACCAGAGAGAACAAAGAGAACCAGAGAGAACAAAGAGAACCAGAGAGAACCAGAGAGAACAGAGAGAACCAGAGAGAACAGAGAGAACCAGAGAGAACCAGAGAGAACCAGAGAGAACAAAGAGAACCAGAGAGAACAGAGAGAACCAGAGAGAACAGAGAAAACCAGAGAGAACCAGAGAGACAGAGAGAACAGAGAGAACCAGAGAGAACCAGAGAGAACTAGAGAGAACCAGAGAGAACAGAGAGAAGCAGAGAGAACCAGAGAGAACAGAGAGAACCAGAGAGAACCAGAGAGAACTAGAGAGAACCAGAGAGAACGGAGAGAACCAGAGAGAACGGAGAGAACCAGAGAGAACTAGAGAGAACCAGAGAGAACAGAGAGAACTAGAGAGAACGGAGAGAACCAGAGAGAACGGAGAGAACCAGAGAAAACTAGAGAGAATCAGAGAGAACTAGAGAGAACCAGAGAGAACTAGAGAGAACCAGAGAGAACGGAGAGAACCAAAGAGAACCAGAGAGAACCAGAGGGAACAGAGAGAACCAAAGAGAACCAGAGGGAACCGAGAGAACAAGAGAGAACCAGAGAGAACCAGAGAGAACAGAGAGAACCAGAGAGAACTAGAGAGAACCAGAGAGAACAGAGAGAACCAGAGAGAACTAGAGAGAACCAGAGAGAACTAGAGAGAACCAGAGAGAACGGAGAGAACCAGAGAGAACTAGAGAGAACCAGAGAGAACAGAGAGAACCAGAGAGAACCAGAGAGAACAAAGAGAACCAGAGAGAACTAGAGAGAACCAGAGAGAACGGAGAGAACCAGAGAGAACGGAGAGAACCAGAGAGAACTAGAGAGAACTAGAGAGAACCAGAGAGAACTAGAGAGAACCAGAGAGAACTAGAGAGAACCAGAGAGAACGGAGAGAACCAAAGAGAACCAGAGAGAACCAGAGGGAACAGAGAGAACCAAAGAGAACCAGAGGGAACCGAGAGAACAAGAGAGAACCAGAGAGAACCAGAGAGAACAGAGAGAACCAGAGAGAACTAGAGAGAACCAGAGAGAACAGAGAGAACCAGAGAGAACTAGAGAGAACCAGAGAGAACTAGAGAGAACCAGAGAGAACGGAGAGAACCAGAGAGAACGGAGAGAACCAGAGAGAACTAGAGAGAACCAGAGAGAACAGAGAGAACCAGAGAGAACCAGAGAGAACAAAGAGAACCAGAGAGAACAGAGAGAACAAAGAGAACCAGAGAGAACAGAGAGAACCAGAGAGAACAGAGAAAACCAGAGAGAACCAGAGAGAACAGAGAGAACAGAGAGAACCAGAGAGAACCAGAGAGAACTAGAGAGAACCAGAGAGAACAGAGAGAAGCAGAGAGAACTAGAGAGAACCAGAGAGAACAGAGAGAACCAGAGAGAACTAGAGAGAACCAGAGAGAACGGAGAGAACCAGAGAGAACGGAGAGAACCAGAGAGAACTAGAGAGAACCAGAGAGAACAGAGGGAACTAGAGAGAACGGAGAGAACCAGAGAGAACGGAGAGAACCAGAGAGAACTAGAGAGAATCAGAGAGAACGGAGAGAACCAAAGAGAACCAGAGAGAACTAGAGAGAACCAGAGAGAATGGAGAGAACCAGAGAGAACGGAGAGAACCAGAGAGAACTAGAGAGAACCAGAGAGAACAGAGAGAACTAGAGAGAACCAGAGAGAACTAGAGAGAACCAGAGAGAACTAGAGAGAACCAGAGAGAACGGAGAGAACCAAAGAGAACCAGAGAGAACCAGAGGGAACAGAGAGAACCAAAGAGAACCAGAGGGAACCGAGAGAACAAGAGAGAACCAGAGAGAACAAAGAGAACCAGAGAGAACAGAGAGAACCAGAGAGAACAGAGAGAACCAGAGAGAACTAGAGAGAACCAGAGAGAACAGAGAGAACCAGAGAGAACTAGAGAGAACTAGAGAGAACCAGAGAGAACGGAGAGAACCAGAGAGAACGGAGAGAACCAGAGAGAACTAGAGAGAACCAGAGAGAACAGAGAGAACTAGAGAGAACCAGAGAGAACTAGAGAGAACCAGAGAGAACGGAGAGAACCAGAGAGAACTAGAGAGAACCAGAGAGAACTAGAGAGAACCAGAGAGAACAGAGAGAACAGAGAGAACTAGAGAGAACCAGAGAGAACAGAGAGAACCAGAGAGAACCAGAGAGAACAGAGAGAATGGAGAGAACCAAAGAGAACCAGAGAGAACCAAAGAGAACCAGAGAGAACCAAAGAGAACCAGAGAGAACCAGAGAGAACCAGAGAGAACAAAGAGAACCAGAGAGAACAGAGAGAACCAGAGAGAACAAAGAGAACCAGAGAGAACTAGAGAGAACCAGAGAGAACAGAGAGAACCAGAGAGAACAGAGAGAACTAGAGAGAACCAGAGAGAACTAGAAAGAACCAGAGAGAACGGAGAGAACCAAAGAGAACCAGAGAGAACCAGAGAGAACCAAAGAGAATGGAGAGAACCAAAGAGAACCAGAGAGAACCAAAGAGAACCAGAGGGAACAGAGAGAACGGAGAGAACCAAAGAGAACCAGAGGGAACAGAGAGAACCAAAGAGAACCAGAGGGAACCGAGAGAACAAGAGAGAACCAGAGAGAAAAGAGAGAACCAGAGAGAACAGAGAGAACCAGAGAGAACAGAGAGAACCAGAGAGAACAAAGAGAACCAGAGAGTACAGAGAGAACCAGAGATAACCAGAGAGAACAAAGAGAACCAGAGAGAACAGAGAGAACCAGAGAGAACAAAGAGAACCAGAGAGAACAGAGAGAACCAGAGAGAACAGAGAGAACAGAGAGAACCAGAGAGAACAAAGAGAACAGAGGGAACCAGAGAGAACAAAGAGAACCAGAGAGAACCAGAGAGAACAGAGAGAACCAGAGAGAACAGAGAGAACCAGAGAGAACCAGAGAGAACCGAGAGAACCAGAGAGAACAGAGAGAACCAGAGAGAACAGAGAGAACCAGAGAGAACAAAGAGAACCAGAGAGAACAGAGAGAACAGAGAGAACCAGAGAGAACAGAGAAAACCAGAGAGAACCAGAGAGAACCAGAGAGAACCAGAGAGAACAGAGAGAAGCAGAGAGAACTAGAGAGAACCAGAGAGAACAGAGAGAACCAGAGAGAACCAGAGAGAACCAGAGAGAACAAAGAGAACCAGAGAGAACAAAGAGAAGCAGAGAGAACAAAGAGAACCAGAGAGAACAGAGAGAACAGAGAGAACCAGAGAGAACAGAGAGTATACTGAGTGTATATTGTTGTATAGAGACAGACAGACAGACAGACAGACAGACAGGCAGTCAGACAGACAGGCAGTCAGACAGACAGACAGACAGACAGGCAGTCAGACAGGCAGTCAGACAGTCAGACAGACAGACAGTCAGTCAGACAGACAGACAGACAGACAGACAGACAGACAGACAGACAGACAGGCAGTCAGACAGACAGACAGACAGTCAGACAGACAGACAGACAGGCAGTCAGACAGGCAGTCAGACAGTCAGACAGGCAGACAGTCAGACAGACAGACAGACAGTCAGTCAGACAGACAGACAGACAGGCAGTCAGACAGGCAGTCAGACAGTCAGACAGACAGACAGACAGACAGGCAGTCAGACAGGCAGTCAGACAGTCAGACAGACAGACAGTCAGTCAGACAGACAGACAGACAGACAGGCAGTCAGACAGACAGTCAGACAGTCAGACAGACAGGCAGTCAGACAGGCAGTCAGACAGGCAGTCAGACAGTCAGACAGACAGTCAGTCAGACAGACAGACAGACAGACAGGCAGTCAGACAGACAGTCAGACAGTCAGACAGACAGGCAGTCAGACAGGCAGTCAGACAGTCAGACAGACAGTCAGACAGACAGACAGACAGACAGTCAGACAGACAGTCAGACAGGCAGTCAGACAGGCAGTCAGACAGGCAGTCAGACAGTCAGACAGACAGACAGACAGACAGACAGTCAGACAGTCAGACAGGCAGACAGGCAGACAGGCAGACAGACAGGCAGTCAGACAGGCAGTCAGACAGTCAGACAGTCAGTCAGACAGACAGACAGACAGACAGGCAGTCAGACAGACAGTCAGACAGACAGACAGACAGACAGACAGTCAGACAGACAGACAGACAGACAGACAGACAGACAGACAGACAGACAGGCAGTCAGACAGGCAGTCAGACAGTCAGACAGACAGACAGACAGACAGGCAGTCAGACAGGCAGTCAGACAGTCAGACAGACAGACAGTCAGTCAGACAGACAGACAGACAGACAGGCAGTCAGACAGACAGTCAGACAGTCAGACAGACAGGCAGTCAGACAGGCAGTCAGACAGACAGACAGACAGACAGACAGTCAGACAGACAGTCAGACAGACAGACAGACAGACAGACAGACAGGCAGTCAGACAGGCAGTCAGACAGTCAGACAGACAGTCAGTCAGACAGACAGACAGACAGACAGACAGACAGACAGTCAGACAGACAGACAGACAGACAGACAGACAGGCAGACAGACAGACAGACAGACAGACAGTCAGACAGTCAGACAGACAGACAGACAGACAGGCAGTCAGACAGGCAGTCAGACAGTCAGACAGTCAGTCAGACAGACAGACAGACAGGCAGTCAGACAGGCAGTCAGACAGTCAGTCAGTCAGACAGACAGACAGACAGACAGACAGACAGACAGACAGACAGACAGTCAGACAGACAGACAGACAGACAGACAGACAGACAGACAGACAGACAGACAGACGGTTGATGAGCTGTCAATCACTCAGCTAATGTTATTTCTTCATCATTAGCGATGATTTGTTATGATGCTGGGGGCGGAGTCACGTGCCGAGGACAGCGATGTGATTGGACGATGAGACAGTTGGTGAGAGACAGCTGACGTACCATTGGTGAACTCCTCACTGGTCACTGATAGAGATTCTGAAACAATAACCATATATGGTCAATATGAGGGGGGTGGGGACAGGGGCGGGGCTACCTGCTCTGACACCTGAGAGCTTCCTGTTTAGCCTTATAAGGTACTGTTAGAACAGGATCACACAAACAGAGAGACAGGCAGACAGACAGGCAGACACATAAGTAGAGAGAGACAGGTAGACAGACATGGCTCCAGGTGGATGTTTAGGTGGAGACATATATTTTACTATTGCTAAGCTAGGCTAACACTTGCCCCCTGCTTCCAGTCTCTGTGCTAAGCTAGGCTAACCATTGCCCCTTGCTTCCAGTCTTTGTGCTAAGCTAGGCTAACCCTTGCCCCCTGCTTACAGTCTCTGTGCTAAACTAGGCTAACCGTTAACCCCTGCTTCAAGTCTCTGTGCTAAGCTATACTAACATTGGCCCCTGCTCCCATTCTCTGTGCTATGCTAGGCTAACCATTACCCCCTGCTCCCATTCTCTGTGCTATGCTAGGCTAACCATTGCCCCCTGCTCCCATTCTCTGTGCTATGCTAGGCTAACCATTACCCCATGCTCCCATTCTCTGTGCTATGCTAGGCTAACCGTTGTCCCCTACTTTTAGTCTTTGTGCTAAGCTAGGCTAACCTGCTACAGGAGAGATGGAGGAGAGAAGGAGGAGAGATGGAGTGATAAAAGAGAGATGGAGAGATAAAGGAGAGATGGAGAGATGGAGAGATAAAGGAGAGATGGAGAGATGGAGAGATAAAGGAGAGATGGAGTGATGGAGAGATGGAGGAGAGAAGGAGGAGAGATGGAGTGATAAAAGAGAGATGGAGAGATAAAGGAGAGATGGAGTGATGGAGAGATGGAGTGATGGAGAGATAAAGGAGAGATGGAGAGATGGAGAGATAAAGGAGAGATGGAGAGATGGAGAGATAAAGAAGAGATGGAGTGATGGAGAGATGGAGTGATGGAGAGATGGAGTGATGGAGGTGGTTTGTGGATCGCTGCTTTTGTTCTTCAGCACCAACAAAGAAGAAACTGGTTCTCATCAAACTCAGATCTTATATATATATATATATATATATATATATATATATATATATATATATATATATATATATATATATATATATATATATATATACTGGTTTATATATATGTGATACTGGTTTATATATATATGTGATACTGGTTTATATATATGTGTTACTGGTTTATATATATGTGTTACTGGTTTATATATATGTGTTACTGGTTTATATATATATGTGATACTGGTTTATATATATATGTGATACTGGTTTATATATATGTGTTACTGGTTTATATATATGTGTTACTGGTTTATATATATATGTGATACTGGTTTATATATATATGTGATACTGGTTTATATATATGTGATACTGGTTTATATATATGTGATACTGGTTTATATATATATGTGATACTGGTTTATATATATGTGTTACTGGTTTATATATATGTGTTACTGGTTTATATATATGTGATACTGGTTTATATATATGTGATACTGGTTTATATATATATGTTACTGGTTTATATATATGTGATACTGGTTTATATATATGTGATACTGGTTTATATATATGTGATACTGGTTTATATATATGTGATACTGGTTTATATATATGTGTTACTGGTTTATATATATGTGATACTGGTTTATATATGTGATACTGGTTTATATATGTGATACTGGTTTATATTGTATATATGTTACTGGTTTATATATATGTGTTACTGGTTTATATATATGTGTTACTGGTTTATATATATGTGATACTGGTTTATATATATGTGATACTGGTTTATATATATATGTTACTGGTTTATATATATGTGATACTGGTTTATATATATGTGTTACTGGTTTATATATATGTGATACTGGTTTATATATATATGTTACTGGTTTATATATATGTGATACTGGTTTATATATATGTGTTACTGGTTTATATATATGTGATACTGGTTTATATATATGTGATACTGGTTTATATATATATGTTACTGGTTTATATATATGTGATACTGGTTTATATATATGTGTTACTGGTTTATATATATGTGATACTGGTTTATATATATGTGATACTGGTTTATATATATGTGTTACTGGTTTATATATATGTGATACTGGTTTATATATGTGATACTGGTTTATATATATGTGTTACTGGTTTATATATATGTGATACTGGTTTATATATATGTGATACTGGTTTATATTGTATATATGTTACTGGTTTATATATATGTGTTACTGGTTTATATATATGTGGTACTAGTTTATATTGTTATATATGTTACTGGTTTATATATGCGTGTTACTGGTTTATATATATGTGATACTGGTTTATATATATGTGATACTGGTTTATATATATGTGATACTGGTTTATATATATATGTTACTGGTTTATATATATGTGATACTGGTTTATATATGTGATACTGGTTTATATATATGTGATACTGGTTTATATATATGTGATACTGGTTTATATATATGTGATACTGGTTTATATATGTGATACTGGTTTATATTGTATATATGTTACTGGTTTATATATATGTGTTACTGGTTTATATATATGTGGTACTAGTTTATATTGTTATATATGTTACTGGTTTATATATGTGTGTTACTGGTTTATATATATATGTTACTGGTTTATATATATGTGATACTGGTTTATATATATGTGTTACTGGTTTATATATATGTGATACTGGTTTATATATATGTGATACTGGTTTATATATATGTGTTACTGGTTTATATATATGTGATACTGGTTTATATATGTGATACTGGTTTATATATATGTGTTACTGGTTTATATATATGTGATACTGGTTTATATATATGTGATACTGGTTTATATTGTATATATGTTACTGGTTTATATATATGTGTTACTGGTTTATATATATGTGGTACTAGTTTATATTGTTATATATGTTACTGGTTTATATATGCGTGTTACTGGTTTATATATATGTGATACTGGTTTATATATATGTGATACTGGTTTATATATATGTGATACTGGTTTATATATATATGTTACTGGTTTATATATATGTGATACTGGTTTATATATGTGATACTGGTTTATATATATGTGATACTGGTTTATATATATGTGATACTGGTTTATATATATGTGATACTGGTTTATATATGTGATACTGGTTTATATTGTATATATGTTACTGGTTTATATATATGTGTTACTGGTTTATATATATGTGGTACTAGTTTATATTGTTATATATGTTACTGGTTTATATATGCGTGTTACTGGTTTATATATATGTGATACTGGTTTATATTGTATATGTGTTACTGGTTTATTGGTGGATGATAGAACATATTATTATTTTTCCCATACCTTGGGGAGCTCTCTCGGGTCACTTTCGAGTCCTCTCAAGTCTTACTTTATTTATTTTATATTTATGGTTGAATTGTGAGTTAAACATCTAAAATGGACAATATTGAACATATTCTCTTAAACCAGGCTGTGCTGTGTGGGATCAAGAGCCTGGAATGGATTCATGGAACATAACAACCCATAAAGACCTTAAGGAGAGTCCTCCTCCGGGGGGCGCTTCAGCCCATCTGCTTTAAAGGTTCAAGTTCAAGTTTAAAGTTAAGTTTAAAGTTTAAAGTCTTAAACGTTTTGAATGGAATCAATGAAGCTAAAGATCTGCACCTTTTTAGTATTCATGATTATTTATTCTTTTCTTTTCTCGGTATTTAGTATTATTGTTATACTTATAAATAATAATTAAATTAATAATAATATAATTTGTATTAACATAATACTAATACTATTGTTATAGTAGTAATAATAATAATAATATGTTTCATATTACACTTTAACTGCACTATTTAAACAGAAGTTTGATCAGCTGCTGAAACACAGAAGCTGATTTAGCTGACAGTCTTTGAACACATCACTGGGGTACCTGGGGACTCCAGGGGGGGGCGCTCTGTTGGGTCTGGAGGGGATGCAGGGCACTCCGGGGTCCGGGGACACCGCGGGACGAGACGGAGGGCCGGGGGGCCGCTCGACCACCCGGACGAAGAGGGCCGGGGGGGGCCCGCCGCTGGGGGGTCGGGCTGGACATGGGAGACCTGCAGAGACCAGCAGAGACCAGCAGAGACCGTCAGAGACCTGCAGAGACCAGCAGAGACCTGCAGAGACCGTCAGAGACCGTCAGAGACCTGCAGAGACCAGCAGAGACCGTCAGAGACCTGCAGAGACCTGCAGAGACCTGCAGAGACCGTCAGAGACCTGCAGAGACCGTCAGAGACCGTCAGAGACCGTCAGAGACCTGCAGAGACCTGCAGAGACCGTGAGAGACCAGCAGAGACCGGCAGAGACCGGCAGAGACCGCCAGAGACCGGCAGAGACCAGCAGAGACCTGCAGAGACCGGCAGAGACCGTGAGAGACCGTCAGAGACCGGCAGAGACCAGCAGAGACCTGCAGAGACCGTCAGAGACCGTCAGAGACCTGCAGAGACCTGCAGAGACCTGCAGAGACCGCCAGAGACCGTGAGAGACCGTGAGAGACCAGCAGAGACCGTCAGAGACCTGCAGAGACCTGCAGAGACCTGCAGAGACCGCCAGAGACCGTGAGAGACCAGCAGAGACCGTCAGAGACCTGCAGAGACCAGCAGAGACCTGCAGAGACCGTCAGAGACCGTCAGAGACCTGCAGAGACCTGCAGAGACCGTCAGAGACCGGCAGAGACCGGCAGAGACCTGCAGAGACCGTCAGAGACCGCCAGAGACCGCCGAGACCAGCAGAGACCTGCAGAGACCGGCAGAGACCTGCAGAGACCTGCAGAGACCGTCAGAGACCTGCAGAGACCGGCAGAGACCGTCAGAGACCTGCAGAGACCGTCAGAGACCTGCAGAGACCTGCAGAGACCTGCAGAGACCGTCAGAGACCTGCAGAGACCGGCAGAGACCGTCAGAGACCTGCAGAGACCAGCAGAGACCAGCAGAGACCGTCAGAGACCTGCAGAGACCAGCAGAGACCTGCAGAGACCGTCAGAGACCGTCAGAGACCTGCAGAGACCAGCAGAGACCGTCAGAGACCTGCAGAGACCTGCAGAGACCGTCAGAGACCTGCAGAGACCGTCAGAGACCGTCAGAGACCGTCAGAGACCTGCAGAGACCTGCAGAGACCGTGAGAGACCAGCAGAGACCGGCAGAGACCGGCAGAGACCGCCAGAGACCTGCAGAGACCAGCAGAGACCTGCAGAGACCGGCAGAGACCGTGAGAGACCGTCAGAGACCGTCAGAGACCAGCAGAGACCTGCAGAGACCGTCAGAGACCGTCAGAGACCTGCAGAGACCTGCAGAGACCTGCAGAGACCGCCAGAGACCGTGAGAGACCGTGAGAGACCAGCAGAGACCGTCAGAGACCTGCAGAGACCTGCAGAGACCTGCAGAGACCGCCAGAGACCGTGAGAGACCAGCAGAGACCGTCAGAGACCTGCAGAGACCAGCAGAGACCTGCAGAGACCGTCAGAGACCGTCAGAGACCTGCAGAGACCTGCAGAGACCGTCAGAGACCGGCAGAGACCGGCAGAGACCTGCAGAGACCGTCAGAGACCGCCAGAGACCGCCGAGACCAGCAGAGACCTGCAGAGACCGGCAGAGACCGGCAGAGACCGGCAGAGACCTGCAGAGACCTGCAGAGACCTGCAGAGACCGTCAGAGACCTGCAGAGACCGGCAGAGACCGTCAGAGACCTGCAGAGACCGTCAGAGACCTGCAGAGACCTGCAGAGACCTGCAGAGACCGTCAGAGACCTGCAGAGACCGGCAGAGACCGTCAGAGACCTGCAGAGACCGGCAGAGACCGGCAGAGACCGGCAGAGACCTGCAGAGACCTGCAGAGACCGGCAGAGACCGTCAGAGACCTGCAGAGACCGTCAGAGACCTGCAGAGACCGTCAGAGACCGGCAGAGACCGGCAGAGACCGGCAGAGACCTGCAGAGACCTGAAGAGACCGTCAGAGACCTGCAGAGACCGTCAGAGACGTGCAGAGACCGGCAGAGATCGTCAGAGACCTGCAGAGACCTGCAGAGACCGGCAGAGACCTGCAGAGACCGTCAGAGACCGGCAGAGACCTGCAGAGACCTGCAGAGACCGTCAGAGACCGGCAGAGACCGTCAGAGACCTGCAGAGACCGGCAGAGACCGGCAGAGACCTGCAGAGACCGTCAGAGACCTGCAGAGACCGGCAGAGACCGTCAGAGACCTGCAGAGACCGTCAGAGACCTGCAGAGACCGGCAGAGACCGGCAGAGACCGGCAGAGACCTGCAGAGACCGTCAGAGACCGCCAGAGACCGCCGAGACCAGCAGAGACCTGCAGAGACCGTCAGAGACCTGCAGAGACCGGCAGAGACCGGCAGAGACCGGCAGAGACCTGCAGAGACCGTCAGAGACCGCCAGAGACCGCCGAGACCAGCAGAGACCTGCAGAGACCGTCAGAGACCTGCAGAGACCGTCAGAGACCGCCAGAGACCGCCGAGACCAGCAGAGACCTGCAGAGACCGTCAGAGACCGGCAGAGACCGGCAGAGACCGGCAGAGACCATCAGAGACCTGCAGAGGCCGTCAGAGACCTGCAGAGACCTGCAGAGACCAGCAGAGACCTGCAGAGACCGTCAGAGACCTGCAGAGACCGTCAGAGACGTGCAGAGACCGGCAGAGATCGTCAGAGACCTGCAGAGACCTGCAGAGACCGTGAGAGACCGGCAGAGACCGTCAGAGACCTGCAGAGACCGTCAGAGACGTGCAGAGACCGGCAGAGACCGGCAGAGACCGGCAGAGACCTGCAGAGACCGTCAGAGACCTGCAGAGACCGTCAGAGACGTGCAGAGACCTGCAGAGACCGCCATAGACCGGCAGAGACCGGCAGAGACCGTCAGAGACCTGCAGAGACCTGCAGAGACCGTGAGAGACCAGCAGAGACCGGCAGAGACCGGCAGAGACCGGCAGAGACCTGCAGAGACCGTCAGAGACCGGCAGAGACCGGCAGAGACCTGCAGAGACCGTCAGAGACCAGCAGAGACCAGCAGAGACCGTCAGAGACCAGCAGAGACCAGCAGAGACCGGCAGAGACCTGCAGAGACCGTCAGAGACCAGCAGAGACCAGCAGAGACCGGCAGAGACCGGCAGAGACCTGCAGAGACCAGCAGAGACCTGAAGAGACCGTCAGAGACCAGCAGAGACCGTCAGAGACCAGCAGAGACCTGCAGAGACCGTCAGAGACCAGCAGAGACCAGCAGAGACCTGCAGAGACCGTCAGAGACCAGCAGAGACCGTCAGAGACCAGCAGAGACCGTCAGAGACCGTCAGAGACCAGCAGAGACCGGCAGAGACCGTCAGAGACCGTCAGAGACCAGCAGAGACCGTCAGAGACCGTCAGAGACCAGCAGAGACCGTCAGAGACCAGCAGAGACCGTCAGAGACCGTCAGAGACCAGCAGAGACCTGCAGAGACCTGCAGAGACCGTCAGAGACCGTCAGAGACCGTCAGAGACCAGCAGAGACCTGCAGAGACCGTCAGAGACCAGCAGAGACCAGCAGAGACCGGCAGAGACCTGCAGAGACCAGCAGAGACCTGCAGAGACCGTCAGAGACCAGCAGAGACCGTCAGAGACCAGCAGAGACCAGCAGAGACCTGCAGACTCAGTTACATTCCATTTAGCTGACGCTTTTACCCAAAGAGATTTAAGTTATTCAACCATGAGGACAAACTCAGAACAACAAGAATCAAGAACAATTTCTTCAGTGAAGCTGAACTCCAGTTAAAGGATCAGTTCCTGGTGAAGACAGAGTCCAGGGGAAGGACTGAGAGAGAGAGCAAAGGAAGACAGGAAGAGGAACAGGTCACATGACTTGTCTGGACGTTAAAGTCCCCAGAAGGAAGAGCGGGGACGTTTTCTGAGAAGTTTGAGAGGAGGACGTCTAGTTCCTCCAAGAAATGTCCCAGAGAAGCAGGAGGTAGAGAACAACAAAGTTTAGCTGAACCACCACCAGACCAGTGGAGATGAGTAGACCAGTACCACCACCAGACCAGTGGAGATGAGTAGACCAGTACCACCAGACCAGTGGAGATGAGTAGACCAGTACCACCACCAGACCAGTGGAGATGAGTAGACCAGTACCACCACCAGACCAGTGGAGATGAGTAGACCAGTACCACCAGACCAGTGGAGATGAGTAGACCAGTACCACCACCAGACCAGTGGAGATGAGTAGACCAGTACCACCACCAGACCAGTGGAGATGAGTAGACCAGTACCACCACCAGACCAGTGGAGATGAGTAGACCAGTACCACCACCAGACCAGTGGAGATGAGTAGACCAGTACCACCACCAGACCAGTGGAGATGAGTAGACCAGTACCACCAGACCAGTGGAGATGAGTAGACCAGTACCACCACCAGACCAGTGGAGATGAGTAGACCAGTACCACCACCAGACCAGTGGAGATGAGTAGACCAGTACCACCACCAGACCAGTGGAGATGAGTAGACCAGTACCACCAGACCAGTGGAGATGAGTAGACCAGTACCACCAGACCAGTGGAGATGAGTAGACCAGTACCACCACCAGACCAGTGGAGATGAGTAGACCAGTACCACCACCAGACCAGTGGAGATGAGTAGACCAGTACCACCAGACCAGTGGAGATGAGTAGACCAGTACCACCAGACCAGTGGAGATGAGTAGACCAGTACCACCACCAGTGGGCCTGGTGTGTGGAGGAGAGGCAGAGCAGAGGGCAGCAGGTAGACGTGTCTCAGGTGTGATCAGGTCTCAGTGAGACAGGAAGTCCAGAGATGAAGTCTTGAGGTCAGCTGACTGGTCCAGAGCCCTGAGAGGACCTGGTCTGTGTGGAGCGCTGGATGAACAACAGAGGAGGTGAGAGGGCCTGAGGCCTTTAGGGTCTGAGAGTGGATCTGTACTCAGGTATGGAAGGAAAACACACATTCACAGAGCAGTTCATACTCAGCCACCCCGAAGACTCCAACGAAAGACTCCTATGTCTTCATCCTCAGAGTCTTGACTCCTCAGAGTCTTCCTACAAGGAGTCTTGACTCCTCAGAGTCTTGACTCCTCAGAGTCTTTATCCTCAGAGTCTTGACTCCTCAGAGTCTTTATCCTCAGAGTCTTCCTACAAGGAGTCTTGACTCCTCAGAGTCTTGACTCCTCAGAGTCTTCCTACTAGGAGTCTTGACTCCTCAGAGTCTTCCTACAAGGAGTCTTCATCCTCAGAGTCTTGACTCCTCAGAGTCTTCCTACAAGGAGTCTTGACTCCTCAGAGTCTTGACTCCTCAGAGTCTTCCTACAAGGAGTCTTGACTCCTCAAAGTCTTCCTACAAGGAGTCTTGACTCCTCAGAGTCTTCCTACAAGGAGTCTTGACTCTGACTCTACAGCTGTGACTCCTCCTCCTCGTTAGTGTTCATGCATAGCAACAGTAACAGCTGACCCGTTGCTAGGTTACCTGCGTCCCGACGGCATCCCCGTCACCTGCAGCCACGAGTCGTCCACCGGCGGCGGCATCGTCGTGGTGATGGTGGACGTGCTGATGTCACCGATGATGTGGAGGCCTTCCCTCAGGGCGTGGAACATCTTCAGGGTCTCGTCCCGGTGCTGGGCCTGAGAGAGAGACAGGTAACGGTCTGTCTGCACCGTCTGTCTGTCTGCACCCGTCTGTCTGTCTGCACCGTCTGTCTGTCTGCACCCATCTGTCTGTCTGCACCCGTCTGTCTGTCTGCACCTGTCTGTCTGTCTGTCTGTCTGCACCTGTCTGTCTGCACCTGTCTGTCTGTCTGCACCTGTCTGTCTCTCAGCACCTGTCTGTCTGTCTCTCACGACCTGTCTGTCTCCCACCACCTGTCTGTCTCTCAGCACCTGTCTGTCTCTCAGCACCTGTCGGTCTCTCAGCACCTATCTGTCTCTCAGCACCTGTCTGTCTCCCACCACCTGTCTGTCTCCCACCACCTGTCTGTCTCTCACCACCTGTCTGTCTCTCACCTGCTCCTGGGACTCCTCCATCAGGGTGTTCTGGTCTCCACAGGAGTAGAGCTGAGCCAGCAGGTCTGAGTGGATGAACTCCTTCGTCTGAGGACCAGGAGGAGGTCAGGTGACTGGTGACATCACTTCCTGTGTGTGTGTGTGTGTGTGTGTGTGTGTGTGTGTGTGTCGTACATTGTTGACCATCAGGTGCATGATGGTCTTGGGGATCAGGTCCCTGACGGTGCGCTGGATGATGGACAGGTACGAGTCCACCAGGTTCCTGACGATCTCCACCTGGCGCTCCAGCTGAGGGTCCAGACTGTGGATCTGCCCGTCAGTCCTGGAGTCCTCATCCTCCACCTGGAGACACCTGGAGTTACTACCCACACACACACCTGGAGACACCTGGAGTTACTACCCACACACACACCTGGAGACACCTGGAGTTACTACCCACACACACACCTGGAGACACCTGGAGTTACTACCCACACACACACCTGGAGACACCTGGAGTTACTACCCACACACACACCTGGAGACACCTGGAGTTACTACCCACACACCTGGAGACACCTGGAGTTACTACCCACACACACACCTGGAGACACCTGGAGTTACTACACACACACCTGGAGACACCTGGAGTTACTACACACACACCTGGAGACACCTGGAGTTACTACCCACACACACACCTGGAGACACCTGGAGTTACTACACATGTAGAAGCCATTATATGATTTGTGTTTTACCTGTCTGTTTGATTCGTTATGTTTTGATGACGCAATGATGTCAGGGGGCGTCAACGTTATATATAGAAGTCACCTGAGTGCAGGCAGGTGTGTTTTGTTTAGAGAGCGGAAGGGGAACCTATTTTTAACCGCATAAAGAACGCATAAAGAACGCATAAAGAACGCATGAATACCGCATTAAGGAAAGGATCGCATTAAGACCGCATTAAGATATCGACATTGAAACGTATTTAGAGACAAAGCGGGTTTTTCTGTTCAAGAGGAGTTTTCATTTATTTTTCTGTTATACAATAAAAGGATATGAAGTGACACTACGAAAATGCGCGTTATTTTACCGACCGCTCCTACAACACACACACACACACCTGGATACACCTGGAGTTACTACACACACACACACACACACACCTGGAGACACCTGGAGTTACTACCCACACACACACCTGGAGACACCTGGAGTTACTACCCACACACACACCTGGAGACAGCTGGAGTTACTACCCACACACACACCTGGAGTTACTACCCACACACACACCTGGAGACACC
>JBAMJR010000312.1:382500-385000 GCA_038501785.1 Myoxocephalus aenaeus | reverse complement strand
TTCAGTGTTGAAAAGGGCAAAGACACATTTGCTGGACATGAAGCTCTTCTCGATGTCTTTGAGTTTCAGGTTGTCCACAGGCAGCATGTACTTCTTATCCTTCTCCTGCAGGGGGAGACAACAACAAACAACAATAAACAACAATAAACACACATCAGATGGACTGGTAGAACCAGAGCTGAGGGTCAGAACCTAGATGGACTGGTAGATCCAGAGCTGATGGTCAGAACCTAGATGGACTGGTAGATCCAGAGCTGATGGTCAGAACCTAGATGGACTGGTAGATCCAGAGCTGAGGGTCAGAACCTAGATGGACTGGTAGAACCAGAGCTGAGGGTCAGAACCTAGATGGACTGGTAGAACCAGAGCTGAGGGTCTGATCCTAGATGGACTGGTAGAACCAGAGCTGAGGGTCAGAACCTAGATGGACTGGTAGAACCAGAGCTGAGGGTCTGATCCTAGATGGACTGGTAGATCCAGAGCTGAGGGTCAGAACCTAGATGGACTGGTAGATCCAGAGCTGAGGGTCTGATCCTAGATGGACTGGTAGAACCAGAGCTGAGGGTCTGATCCTAGATGGACTGGTAGAACCAGAGCTGAGGGTCTGATCCTAGATGGACTGGTAGATCCAGAGCTGAGGGTCAGAACCTAGATGGACTGGTAGAACCAGAGCTGAGGGTCTGATCCTAGATGGACTGGTAGATCCAGAGCTGAGGGTCTGATCCTAGATGGACTGGTAGATCCAGAGCTGAGGGTCAGAACCTAGATGGACTGGTAGATCCAGAGCTGAGGGTCTGATCCTAGATGGACTGGTAGAACCAGAGCTGAGGGTCTGATCCTAGATGGACTGGTAGATCCAGAGCTGAGGGTCAGAACCTAGATGGACTGGTAGATCCAGAGCTTTGTCTTTAGGTTCAGCTCCCTCTGGTCCACAACGGTCCGGTACAAGGTCTTCAACCCTGAGACCCTGAACCTTCTGTCCATCTCACGCTCCATTTGAGTCTCACTGGTCCACCAGACTGAGACCCCTGAACCGTCCTGGAACTGAGACTCTGAATCTGAGGGAGCCAACAGAACCACATCACCAGCAAACAGCAGAGACCCAGTTCTGAGGTCCTCAAACCCTCTAGACATCCTGGACCCTGGTGGAGGCCAACCCTCACTGGAGGATCCGGACACTCCCTTTGGTTCAACAAGGACCAGAAGGAGTCCCGGTACCCCGTAGTCTTACAGGGCCCCTACAGGACTCCCTGAGGGACACGCTCAGAGTTCTTCAAGTCCACAAGCATGTCGACTGGACGAGCAAACTGCCAAGACCCCTCAACAGACCTGTACGAGCTAAGATCTGGTCCAGAGCCCACATTGCTCCTTCTGGACTCATCCAGAGCCTTCAGGGTCTCAGGGTGAACCTCATCCAGAGTCTCCTATTAGCTAGCTAGCAGTGTACACACAGAGTGAGTGTGTGTGTGTGTGTGTGTGTGTGTGTGTGTGTGTTACCTCATCATCTTTGTACCAGGACAGGGTCTCTGCTGTCAGGACGAACCAGTACTCTTTAGCTCCTCCCTTCATGATGCTGATGTTGTTGATGGTCAGCCAACCTTTACGGATCACCTGCACACACACACACACACACACACACACACACACACACACACACACACACACACACACACACACACACACACACACACACACACAATAATCGGTATTTATCTACTGGACACATTTACACATCTACTGTGACATCACTAACTCCACAACACACACACACACACACACACACACACTCACACACACTCACACTCAGACACTCACACACTCACACACACACACACACACACACACACTCACCATGATCTCATCCTGGTTGCCGTGGTCAGAGGGAGGACAAGAGGAACATATGAATAAAGACTTCTGTGACTCTCACTTTCTGCAGACTTTGACTCATGGAGTTACCCACAATGCATAGCGTTGAGGGCTTCAACTGCGGTGAGCGGAGAAAGTACGGTTAACGAGAAGAACAGCGTGTTGAGCCTCGTTTATTCAATGAACAGAAACATTATTCAGGATAAATAAAACACATTAATCAATACGTGTATAGATGATATATTCCTCTCTGACCAATGGAAACACATCAGGACCTCCAACATGTCAATCACAAGCTTCAGGAGGAGTTGCATCCTGCCGTTAAGAGTTAAAGGATTAAAGAGTCAAAGAGTCAAAGGGTCAAAGAGTCAAAGAGTCAAAAGTGTCAAAGGGTCAAAGAGTCAAAGAGTTAAAGGGTTAAAGAGTCAAAGAGTTAAAGAGTCAAAGGGTCAAAGAGTCAAAGAGTCAAAGAGTCAAAGAGTTAAAGAGTCAAAGAGTTAAAGAGTCAAAGAGTCAAAGAGTCAAAAGTGTCAAAGGGTTAAAGAATTAAAGGGTTGAATAGTCAAAAGGACAAAGGGTCAAAGAGTCAAAGAGTTAAAGAGTCAAAGAGTTAAAAGGACAAAGGGTCAAAGAG
>JBAMJR010000312.1:327500-377500 GCA_038501785.1 Myoxocephalus aenaeus | reverse complement strand
ATTTTGACAGCTCTAACGTGCACAAAGGTACGAGGGCCCATACATCGCTTTAATTATTGTTATTATTATTATTATCATAGAAGAGGAATAGAAGACACATTCATATTAAACTCTTATTTACAACTGTCAGTTCCAAGCAGCTTGACTCGAAGATTTACAGTTCGTCTGATGGAGAAGAAGATTCAGCCGGATGGTTTCACACCTATGACCTCCGAAAGACTTTCAGGGGACCTTCTGAGGACCTTCTGAGGACTTTCTAAAGACTTTCAGGGGACCTTCTGAGGACTTTCTAAAGACTTTCAGGGGACCTTCTGAGGACCTTCTGAGGACTTTCTAAAGACTTTCAGGGGACCTTCTGAGGACTTTCTAAAGACTTTCAGGGGACCTTCTGAGGACTTTCTAAAGACTTTCAGGGGACCTTCTAAAGCGGCTGTAGCTCAGGGGGATGAGTGGTCGTCCCGCAACCACAAGGTAGCCGGTTCGATCCCCAGTCCCCCCATAGCTCACATGCTGAAGTGTCCCTGAGCAAGACACTGAACCCTCAACTGCTGGCCGGGCGCCTCACAGGGCTGCCCACTGCTCCCTATCCAGGGATGGGTCACATGCAGAGAAGAATTTCCCCAAGGGGATTAATAAAGTGCATGTTTCTTTTTTCTTTTTGTTCTTTCTTAAAGACTTTTAGGGGACCTTCTAAAGACTTTCAGGGGACCATCTGAGGACTTTCTGAGGACCTTATAAAGACTTTCAGGGGACCTTCTAAAGACTTTCAGGGGACCTTCTAAAGACTTTTAGGGGACCTTCTAAAGACTTTCAGGGGACCATCTGAGGACTTTCTGAGGACCGTCTAAAGACTTTTAGGGGACCTATTAAAGACTTTCAGGGGACCTTCTAAAGACTTTTAGGGGACCTTCTAAAGACTTTCAGGGGACCTTCTAAAGACTTTTAGGGGACCTATTAAAGACTTTTAGGGGACCTTCTAAAGACTTTCAGGGGACCTTCTAAAGACTTTTAGGGGACCTTCTAAAGACTTTCAGGGGACCATCTGAGGACTTTCTGAGGACCTTATAAAGACTTTCAGGGGACCTTCTAAAGACTTTCAGGGGACCTTCTAAAGACTTTTAGGGGACCTTCTAAAGACTTTCAGGGGACCATCTGAGGACTTTCTGAGGACCGTCTAAAGACTTTTAGGGGACCTATTAAAGACTTTCAGGGGACCTTCTAAAGACTTTTAGGGGACCTTCTAAAGACTTTCAGGGGACCTTCTAAAGACTTTTAGGGGACCTATTAAAGACTTTTAGGGGACCTTCTAAAGACTTTCAGGGGACCTTCTAAAGACTTTTAGGGGACCTTCTAAAGACTTTCAGGGGACCATCTGAGGACTTTCTGAGGACCGTCTAAAGACTTTCAGGGGACCTTCTAAAGACTTTCAGGGGACCTTCTAAAGACTTTTAGGGGACCTTCTAAAGACTTTCAGGGGACCATCTGAGGACTTTCTGAGGACCTTCTAAAGACTTTTAGGGGACCTATTAAAGACTTTCAGGGGACCTTCTAAAGACTTTTAGGGGACCTTCTAAAGACTTTCAGGGGACCATCTGAGGACTTTCTGAGGACCCTCTAAAGACTTTCCGGGGACCTTCTTAGGACTCTCAAATGGACTTCTACGAACCTTTTGAGTACCTTCGGTGTACATTAGAGGAACAAACACAAGAGGATTTACCAGAACACTTAAATGAAGACCTGTGTGTGCGAACCTGGTTGAGGGTCTTCTGCAGGTAGCCAGTGCCCATGCGGTCTGCCAGGTGTCGGTATGACGGGTGCGACAGGAAGAACTTCCTCTCAGCCTGCAGAGCTGCTGTGATGTCTTTACGCCCATCGATGTCCTTCTGACTGCGGTTCACCACCCCGATGTAACCTGAGTTCAGAGTTTATCATTGTCTCTGAGGACACCTGGGGGTCTGTTAGCTGAGCTTATCATTGTCTCTCTGATGACACCTGGGGGTCTGTTAGCTGAGCTTATCATTGTCTCTCTGAGGACACCTGGGGGTCAGTTACCTGAGCTTATCATTGTCTCTGAGGACACCTGGGGGTCAGTTACCTGAGCTTATCATTGTCTCTGAGGACACCTGGGAGTCTGTTACCTGCAGATTAACCTAGTCTGATCACTCCTTCTTCTTACCTCTTTACTAGTTTCTATTCTTCTCTACTGGTTTCTATTCTTACCTCTGCGTAGTGGGAGCAGCTTGTTCTCCAGAATGTCTCTGGCATCCGTCCCTTCATCCATCAGGTCCAGTTTAGTGATCACACCGATGGTCCTGAGACCTGAAGACAGAAGACAGACATGTGAGGGGTCGAGGAGGTGAGGGGACGAGGAGGTGAGGGGACGAGGAGGTGAGGGATCGAGGAGGTAAGGGATCGAGGAGGTAAGGGGACGAGGAGGTAAAGGGACGAGGAGGTGAGGGGTTGAGGAGGTAAAGGGACAAGGAGGTGAGGGGACGAGGAGGTGAGGGGTCGAGGAGGTAAGGGACGAGGAGGTGAGGGGACGAGGAGGTGAGGGATCGAGGAGGTGAGGGGTCGAGGAGGTAAGGGGACGAGGAGGTAAAGGGACAAGGAGGTGAGGGGACGAGGAGGTGAGGGGTTGAGGAGGTAAAGGGACGAGGAGGTGAGGGGACGAGGAGGTGAGGGGCTGAGGAGGTGAGGGGTCGAGGAGGTAAAGGGACGAGGAGGTGAGGGGACGAGGAGGTGAGGGATCGAGGAGGTAAGGGATCGAGGAGGTAAGGGGACGAGGAAGTAAAGGGACAAGGAGGTGAGGGGACGAGGAGGTGAGGGGACGAGGAGGTAAAGGGACGAGGAGGTGAGGGGACGAGGAGGTAAAGGGACGAGGAGCCGAGGGTCTGACCTTGGGGGTCGACCTCCTTGGCGATCTTCAGAGCGTCTGAGTTGGCGAGGTCGGAGTTGGCCGGAGACACGGCCAGCAGGAGGCAGTTGTCCTTGGTGACGAACTGAAGCAGCATCTCTTTGATCTGGTTCTCGATGTCGGCGGGCTGATCCCCGACCGGCACCTTCGTCATGCCGGGAAGATCCACCAGAGTCAGGTTCAGAACTGAGGACACACACAGTCAGGTTCAGAACTGAGAACACACACAGTCAGGTTCAGAACTGAGGACACACACAGTCAGGTTCAGAACTGAGGACACACACAGTCAGGTTCAGAACTGAGGACACACACAGTCAGGTTCAGAACTGAGGACACACACAGTCAGGTTCAGAACTGAGGACACATAGAGTCAATCAGGTTCAGAACTGAGGACACATAGAGTCAATCAGGTTCAGAACTGAGAACACACACGGGGGGGTGTAATATGTGAGTGTGTCTAAGTGTGTGTATATATGTGTTTATATATGTATATATGTATATATATGTATATATGTGTATATATACGCGGTACCGTTGGGGGAGTACACCCTCAGGTTGATCGGCACTGGGCTGATTCCTTTGTTCTGGCCGGTGATTCGATCCGTTTCAGCTTCGATCTCCTGACGGACTTCCTCAAAGTCCACGAACTTCTTCCCTTTACAGTGCAGGAACTCTGCATACTCTGATCAATACACATGATCAATACTCATGATCAATACACATGATCAATACTCTGATCAATACACATGATCAATACAAATGATCAATACTTATGATCAATACACATGATCAATACTCTGATCAATACACATGATCAATACACATGCTCAATACTCATGATCAATACACATGATTAATACTCTGATCAATACACATGATCAATACTCATGATCAATACAATAAACATGATCAATACTCATGATCAATACAATACACATGATCAATACTCATGATCAATACACATGATCAATACTCATGATCAATACTCTGATCAATACACATGATCAATACAAATGATCAATACTCATGATCAATACACATGATCAATACTCATGATCAATACACATGATCAATACTCATGATCAATACACATGATCAATACTCATGATCAATACTCTGATCAATACACATGATCAATACACATGATCAATACTCATGATCAATACAATAAACATGATCAATACTCATGATCAATACAATACACATGATCAATACTCATGATCAATACACATGATCAATACTCATGATCAATACTCATGATCAATACTCTGATCAATACACATGATCAATACAAATGATCAATACTCATGATCAATACACATGATCAATACTCATGATCAATACACATGATTAATACTCTGATCAATACACATGATCAATACACATGATCAATACACATGATCAATACTCATGATCAATACAATACACATGATCAATACACATGATCAATACACATGATCAATACTCTGATCAATACTCATGATCAATACTCATGATCAATACTCATGATCAATACACATGATCAATACTCATGATCAATACACATGATCAATACACATGATCAATACTCATGATCAATACTCATGATCAATACACATGATCAATACTCTGATCAATACTCATGATCAATACTCTGATCAATACTCATGATCAATACTCTGATCAATACACATGATCAATACACATGATCAATACTCATGATCAATACTCTGATCAATACTCTGATCAATACACATGATCAATACACATGATCAATACTCATGATCAATACTCATGATCAATACTCTGATCAATACTCATGATCAATACACATGATCAATACACATGATCAATACACATGATCAATACTCATGATCAATACACATGATCAATACTCTGATCAATACTCATGATCAATACTCTGATCAATACTCATGATCAATACTCTGATCAATACTCATGATCAATACACATGATCAATACTCTGATCAATACTCTGATCAATACACATGATCAATACACATGATCAATACACATGATCAATACTCATGATCAATACTCATGATCAATACTCATGATCAATACTCTGATCAATACTCATGATCAATACTCTGATCAATACACATGATCAATACACATGATCAATACACATGATCAATACTCATGATCAATACACATGATCAATACTCTGATCAATACTCATGATCAATACTCTGATCAATACACATGATCAATACTCTGATCAATACTCTGATCAATACTCATGATCAATACACATGATCAATACTCATGATCAATACACATGATCAATACTCTGATCAATACACATGATCAATACTCTGATCAATACTCATGATCAATACTCTGATCAATACTCATGATCAATACACATGATCAATACACATGATCAATACTCATGATCAATACTCATGATCAATACTCTGATCAATACACATGATCAATACACATGATCAATACTCTGATCAATACTCATGATCAATACTCTGATCAATACTCATGATCAATACACATGATCAATACTCTGATCAATACACATGATCAATACTCTGATCAATACTCATGATCAATACTCTGATCAATACACATGATCAATACTCTGATCAATACTCATGATCAATACACATGATCAATACTCTGATCAATACTCTGATCAATACACATGATCAATACACATGATCAATACACATGATCAATACTCATGATCAATACTCATGATCAATACTCATGATCAATACTCTGATCAATACTCATGATCAATACTCTGATCAATACACATGATCAATACACATGATCAATACACATGATCAATACTCATGATCAATACACATGATCAATACTCTGATCAATACTCATGATCAATACTCTGATCAATACACATGATCAATACTCTGATCAATACTCTGATCAATACTCATGATCAATACACATGATCAATACTCATGATCAATACACATGATCAATACTCTGATCAATACACATGATCAATACTCTGATCAATACTCATGATCAATACTCTGATCAATACTCAAGATCAATACACATGATCAATACACATGATCAATACTCATGATCAATACTCATGATCAATACTCTGATCAATACACATGATCAATACACATGATCAATACTCTGATCAATACTCATGATCAATACTCTGATCAATACTCATGATCAATACACATGATCAATACTCTGATCAATACACATGATCAATACTCTGATCAATACTCATGATCAATACTCTGATCAATACACATGATCAATACTCTGATCAATACTCTGATCAATACTCTGATCAATACACATGATCAATACACATGATCAATACACATGATCAATACTCTGATCAATACTCTGATCAATACTCTGATCAATACTCTGATGCTCAGCTCATTGATCACAGTGTAACCATGACGACCTGCTCACCTGTTGAACAGTTGATGAGCTGAAGAACCAGAGGACGACGAGTCACGATGCCTGAACCACGGGGGAGGAAGTCTCTGAGGGGGGGGGGGGGGAGGGGGGGGGAGGAGGGGGGTGGGAGGGGAGGAGAGGAGGGGAGGGGAGGAGGGGAGGGGAGGAGACGAGGGGAGGAGGGGAGGGGAGGGGAGGGGAGGAGAGGAGGGGAGGAGAGGAGGGGAGGAGACGAGGGGAGGGGAGGAGGGGAGGAGGAGAGAGGAGAGGAGGAGAGGAGGAGAGGAGGAGGAGAGGAGGGGAGGAGACGAGGAGAGGAGACGAGGAGAGGAGGAGAGGAGACGAGGAGAGGAGGAGGAGAGGAGGAGGAGAGGAGAGGAGACGAGGAGAGGAGGAGAGGAGACGAGGAGAGGAGAGGAGAGGAGGAGGAGAGGAGGAGAGGGGAGGAGAGGAGAGGAGGCATTAATTTAAAAAAAGTGAACAGAACCGAGAGAACAGAGAACCTGAGCAGTCAGTGAACGCATCACAGAAGGTGTGTTCACTGACCGTCAGTGATTTCTGAATCACTCAAACAGAAAAAACTTTACAGAATGAAATATAGATTTAATTCAAATGTAATTAATTAATTTTAAAGAACTGAAGCTGTAACAATAAATATGTTTCAATGGTTAAATATGATACAATATTATATTATCATATTATTATACTATTATTAAAACATATATTATTATATACTATGATATTATTATATTATATTATGTCATATTCATTTATTACATCCAATTATTATACGATATGATATGATATTATTATTTTATATCTAATTATTAAATAATATCACAGACAGACAGACAGCTCACAGACAGACAGACAGACAGACAGGCTCACAGACAGACAGACAGGCAGACAGACAGACAGACAGGCTCACAGACAGACAGCTCACAGACAGACAGACAGACAGACAGACAGACAGGCTCACAGACAGACAGACAGCTCACAGACAGACAGACAGCTCACAGACAGACAGACAGACAGACAGGCTCACAGACAGACAGCTCACAGACAGACAGACAGACAGACAGACAGACAGGCTCACAGACAGACAGACAGCTCACAGACAGACAGACAGCTCACAGACAGACAGACAGACAGACAGGCTCACAGACAGACAGCTCACAGACAGACAGACAGACAGACAGACAGACAGGCTCACAGACAGACAGACAGGCTCACAGACAGACAGACAGGCTCACAGACAGGCTCACAGACAGACAGACAGGCTCACAGACAGACAGACAGGCTCACAGACAGACAGCTCACCTCCCCACGAAGTTCTCCAGCACGGAGCTCTTTCCCGCGCTCTGCCCGCCCACCACGGCGATCTGCGGCAGGTCCAGACTGTGGTTCTGCCCGGCGGACGCGAAGGCGTCCTGCAGCCGGTTCACCAGCGGGATGAGGTCCTCCATGCCGCGGTTACCCATCCCGGGGCCGGGGGGGGGGGACGGGGAGAGAGAGACAGGTGGAGAGAGAGAGACAGGGAGAGAGAGAGACAGGTGGAGAGAGAGAGACAGGGAGAGAGAGAGACAGGTGGAGAGAGAGAGACAGGGAGAGAGAGAGACAGGTGGAGAGAGAGAGGGACGGAGGCTGCAGGACAACGCGCACACACAAGGAGATGCTGCAGCTGACCGTCTGTCGCTCGGCCTCCTGTCTCACGTCACGCAGCTGACCGTCTGTCGCTCGGCCTCCTGTCTCACGTCACGCAGCTGACAGTCTGTCGCTCGGCCTCCTGTCTCACGTCACGCAGCTGGTCGGTATCGATAAGGAGGATGATGAGGATGAGGATGAAGATGTGACCTTCAGCTCCTCTCTCCTCCTCTGCAGGGAGGAACTCGTGCATCCGGTCCGGACCTTCACAATAAAAGCCCGGGACCATCCTCATGCTCCATCATGCTACTACTCTCATTATGTCATAGACATTAAATATATATGTTTAATTATTATATGAAATATATATATATATGTATACACTGTATATATACATATATATGTACAGTGTATATATACACTGTATATATATGTACAGTGTGTATATATGTATATACATATATACACACTGTACATATATATGTAAATATATGTATACACTGTATATATATACACTGTATATACATATATGTATATACATATATATGTACAGTGTATATATACACTATATATATGTACAGTGTGTATATATGTATATACATATATACACACTGTACATATATATGTAAATATATGTATACACTGTATATATATACACTGTATATACATATATGTATATGCATATATGCATATACATATATGTATATGCATATTTATATGTATAAACATATAAACATATAAACATATATATATATATATATATATATATATACAGTGTATACATATATGCATATACATATATGTATATGCATATACATATATGTATATACATACAGGTGATTGACACATACATATACATACAGGTGATTGACACATACTAACACATACAGGTGATTGACACATACATACAGGTGATTGACACATGCTAACACATACAGGTGATTGACACATACTAATACATACAGGTGATTGACACATGCTAACACATACAGGTGATTGACACATACATACAGGTGATTGACACATGCTAATACATACAGGTGATTGACACATGCTAACACATACAGGTGATTGACACATGCTAACACATACAGGTGATTGACACATACTAACATACATACAGGTGATTGACACATACTAACATACATACATGTGATTGACACATACTAACATACATACAGGTGATTGACACATACTAACATACATACAGGTGATTGACACATACATACAGGTGATTGACACATACATACAGGTGATTGACACATACTAACATACATACAGGTGATTGACACATACATACAGGTGATTGACACATACTAACATACTTACAGGTGATTGACACATACATACAGGTGATTGACACATACTAATACATACAGGTGATTGACACATACTAACACATACAGGTGATTGACACATGCTAATACATACAGGTGATTGACACATACTAATACATACAGGTGATTGACACATACATACAGGTGATTGACACATACATACAGGTGATTGACACATACTAACATATATACAGGTGATTGACACATACTAACATATATACAGGTGATTGACACATACTAACATACATACAGGTGATTGACACATACTAACATACATAAAGGTGATTGACACATACATACAGGTGATTGACACATACATACAGGTGATTGACACATACATACAGGTGATTGACACATGCTAACACTTACAGGTGATTGACACATGCTAATACATACAGGTGATTGACACATACTAATACATACAGGTGATTGACACATACTAACACATACAGGTGATTGACACATACTAACACATACAGGTGATTGACACATGCTAATACATACAGGTGATTGACACATACTAATACATACAGGTGATTGACACATACATACAGGTGATTGACACATACATACAGGTGATTGACACATACTAACATATATACAGGTGATTGACACATACTAACATATATACAGGTGATTGACACATACTAACATACATACAGGTGATTGACACATACTAACATCCATAAAGGTGATTGACACATACATACAGGTGATTGACACATACATACAGGTGATTGACACATACATACAGGTGATTGACACATACATACAGGTGATTGACACATGCTAACACTTACAGGTGATTGACACATGCTAATACATACAGGTGATTGACACATACATACAGGTGATTGACACATACATACAGGTGATTGACACATGCTAACACTTACAGGTGATTGACACATGCTAATACATACAGGTGATTGACACATACTAATACATACAGGTGATTGACACATGCTAACACATACAGGTGATTGACACATACATACAGGTGATTGACACATACTAATACATACAGGTGATTGACACATACATACAGGTGATTGACACATACTAATACATACAGGTGATTGACACATGCTAACACATACAGTTGATTGACACATACATACAGGTGATTGACACATGCTAATACATACAGGTGATTGACACATGCTAACGCATACAGGTGATTGACACATACATACAGGTGATTGACACATACTAATACATACAGGTGATTGACACATACTAATACATACAGGTGATTGACACATGCTAACACATACAGGTGATTGACACATGCTAACACATACAGGTGATTGACACATACATACAGGTGATTGACACATGCTAATACATACAGGTGATTGACACATGCTAACACATACAGGTGATTGACACATGCTAACACATACAGGTGATTGACACATGCTAACACATACAGGTGATTGACACATACATACAGGTGATTGACACATGCTAATACATACAGGTGATTGACACATGCTAACACATACAGGTGATTGACACATACATACAGGTGATTGACACATACTAACATACATACAGGTGATTGACACATACTAACATACATACATGTGATTGACACATACTAACATACATACAGGTGATTGACACATACTAACATACATACAGGTGATTGACACATACTAACATACATACAGGTGATTGACACATACATACAGGTGATTGACACATACTAACATACATACAGGTGATTGACACATACATACAGGTGATTGACACATACATACAGGTGATTGACACATGCTAACACTTACAGGTGATTGACACATGCTAATACATACAGGTGATTGACACATACTAATACATACAGGTGATTGACACATTCTAATACATACAGGTGATTGACACATGCTAACACATACAGGTGATTGACACATACATACAGGTGATTGACACATACTAATACATACAGGTGATTGACACATACTAACACATACAGGTGATTGACACATGCTAATACATACAGGTGATTGACACATACATACAGGTGATTGACACATACATACAGGTGATTGACACATACATACAGGTGATTGACACATACTAACATATATACAGGTGATTGACACATACTAACATACATACAGGTGATTGACACATACTAACATACATACAGGTGATTGACACATACATACAGGTGATTGACACATACATACAGGTGATTGACACATGCAAACACTTACAGGTGATTGACACATGCTAATACATACAGGTGATTGACACATACTAATACATACAGGTGATTGACACATGCTAATACATACAGGTGATTGACACATGCTAACACATACAGGTGATTGACACATACATACAGGTGATTGACACATACTAATACATACAGGTGCTTGACACATACTAAGACATACAGGTGATTGACACATGCTAATACATACAGGTGATTGACACATGCTAATACATACAGGTGATTGACACATACTAATACATACAGGTGATTGACACATACATACAGGTGATTGACACATACATACAGGTGATTGACACATACTAACATATATACAGGTGATTGACACATACTAACATACATACAGGTGATTGACACATACTAACATACATACAGGTGATTGACACATACATACAGGTGATTGACACATACATACAGGTGATTGACACATACATACAGGTGATTGACACATGCTAACACTTACAGGTGATTGACACATGCTAATACATACAGGTGATTGACACATACTAATACATACAGGTGATTGACACATGCTAACACATACAGGTGATTGACACATACATACAGGTGATTGACACATACTAATACATACAGGGGATTGACACATACTAACACATACAGGTGATTGACACATGCTAACACATACAGGTGATTGACACATGCTAATACATACAGGTGATTGACACATGCTAATACATACAGGTGATTGACACATGCTAACACATACAGGTGATTGACACATGCTAACACATACAGGTGATTGACACATGCTAACACATACAGGTGATTGACACATACTAACATATATACAGGTGATTGACACATACTAACATACATACAGGTGATTGACACATACATACAGGTGATTGACACATACATACAGGTGATTGACACATGCTAATACATACAGGTGATTGACACATACTAATACATACAGGTGATTGACACATGCTAACACATACAGGTGATTGACACATACTAACACATACAGGTGATTGACACATGCTAATACATACAGGTGATTGACACATACTAATACATACAGGTGATTGACACATACATACAGGTGATTGACACATACATACAGGTGATTGACACATACTAACATATATACAGGTGATTGACACATACTAACATATATACAGGTGATTGACACATACTAACATACATACAGGTGATTGACACATACTAACATCCATAAAGGTGATTGACACATACATACAGGTGATTGACACATACATACAGGTGATTGACACATACATACAGGTGATTGACACATGCTAACACTTACAGGTGATTGACACATGCTAATACATACAGGTGATTGACACATACATACAGGTGATTGACACATAAATACAGGTGATTGACACATGCTAACACTTACAGGTGATTGACACATGCTAATACATACAGGTGATTGACACATGCTAATACATACAGGTGATTGACACATGCTAACACATACAGGTGATTGACACATACATACAGGTGATTGACACATACTAATACATACAGGTGATTGACACATACATACAGGTGATTGACACATACTAATACATACAGGTGATTGACACATGCTAACACATACAGTTGATTGACACATACATACAGGTGATTGACACATGCTAATACATACAGGTGATTGACACATGCTAATACATACAGGTGATTGACACATGCTAACGCATACAGGTGATTGACACATACATACAGGTGATTGACACATACTAATACATACAGGTGATTGACACATACTAATACATACAGGTGATTGACACATGCTAACACATACAGGTGATTGACACATGCTAACACATACAGGTGATTGACACATACATACAGGTGATTGACACATGCTAATACATACAGGTGATTGACACATGCTAACACATACAGGTGATTGACACATGCTAACACATACAGGTGATTGACACATACATACAGGTGATTGACACATGCTAATACATACAGGTGATTGACACATGCTAACACATACAGGTGATTGACACATACATACAGGTGATTGACACATACTAACATACATACAGGTGATTGACACATACTAACATACATACATGTGATTGACACATACTAACATACATACAGGTGATTGACACATACTAACATACATACAGGTGATTGACACATACATACAGGTGATTGACACATACTAACATACATACAGGTGATTGACACATACATACAGGTGATTGACACATACATACAGGTGATTGACACATGCTAACACATACAGGTGATTGACACATACTAACATATATACAGGTGATTGACACATACTAACATACATACAGGTGATTGACACATACTAACATACATACAGTTGATTGACACATACATACAGGTGATTGACACATACATACAGGTGATTGACACATGCTAATACATACAGGTGATTGACACATACTAATACATACAGGTGATTGACACATGCTAACACATACAGGTGATTGACACATACTAACACATACAGGTGATTGACACATGCTAATACATACAGGTGATTGACACATACTAATACATACAGGTGATTGACACATACATACAGGTGATTGACACATACATACAGGTGATTGACACATACTAACATATATACAGGTGATTGACACATACTAACATATATACAGGTGATTGACACATACTAACATACATACAGGTGATTGACACATACTAACATCCATAAAGGTGATTGACACATACATACAGGTGATTGACACATACATACAGGTGATTGACACATACATACAGGTGATTGACACATGCTAACACTTACAGGTGATTGACACATGCTAATACATACAGGTGATTGACACATACATACAGGTGATTGACACATACATACAGGTGATTGACACATGCTAACACTTACAGGTGATTGACACATGCTAATACATACAGGTGATTGACACATACTAATACATACAGGTGATTGACACATACATACAGGTGATTGACACATACATACAGGTGATTGACACATACTAATACATACAGGTGATTGACACATACATACAGGTGATTGACACATACTAATACATACAGGTGATTGACACATGCTAACACATACAGTTGATTGACACATACATACAGGTGATTGACACATGCTAATACATACAGGTGATTGACACATGCTAATACATACAGGTGATTGACACATGCTAACGCATACAGGTGATTGACACATACATACAGGTGATTGACACATACTAATACATACAGGTGATTGACACATACTAATACATACAGGTGATTGACACATGCTAACACATACAGGTGATTGACACATGCTAACACATACAGGTGATTGACACATACATACAGGTGATTGACACATGCTAATACATACAGGTGATTGACACATGCTAACACATACAGGTGATTGACACATACATACAGGTGATTGACACATACTAACATACATACAGGTGATTGACACATACTAACATACATACATGTGATTGACACATACTAACATACATACAGGTGATTGACACATACTAACATACATACAGGTGATTGACACATACTAACATACATACAGGTGATTGACACATACATACAGGTGATTGACACATACTAACATACATACAGGTGATTGACACATACATACAGGTGATTGACACATACATACAGGTGATTGACACATGCTAACACTTACAGGTGATTGACACATGCTAATACATACAGGTGATTGACACATACTAATACATACAGGTGATTGACACATTCTAATACATACAGGTGATTGACACATGCTAACACATACAGGTGATTGACACATACATACAGGTGATTGACACATACTAATACATACAGGTGATTGACACATACTAACACATACAGGTGATTGACACATGCTAATACATACAGGTGATTGACACATACTAATACATACAGGTGATTGACACATACATACAGGTGATTGACACATACATACAGGTGATTGACACATACTAACATATATACAGGTGATTGACACATACTAACATATATACAGGTGATTGACACATACTAACATACATACAGGTGATTGACACATACTAACATACATACAGGTGATTGACACATACATACAGGTGATTGACACATACATACAGGTGATTGACACATGCTAACACTTACAGGTGATTGACACATGCTAATACATACAGGTGATTGACACATACTAATACATACAGGTGATTGACACATGCTAATACATACAGGTGATTGACACATGCTAACACATACAGGTGATTGACACACACATACAGGTGATTGACACATACTAATACATACAGGTGCTTGACACATACTAAGACATACAGGTGATTGACACATGCTAATACATACAGGTGATTGACACATACTAATACATACAGGTGATTGACACATACATACAGGTGATTGACACATACATACAGGTGATTGACACATACTAACATATATACAGGTGATTGACACATACTAACATACATACAGGTGATTGACACATACTAACATACATACAGGTGATTGACACATACATACAGGTGATTGACACATACATACAGGTGATTGACACATACATACAGGTGATTGACACATACATACAGGTGATTGACACATGCTAATACTTACAGGTGATTGACACATGCTAATACATACAGGTGATTGACACATACTAATACATACAGGTGATTGACACATGCTAACACATACAGGTGATTGACACATACATACAGGTGATTGACACATACTAATACATACAGGGGATTGACACATACTAACACATACAGGTGATTGACACATGCTAACACATACAGGTGATTGACACATGCTAATACATACAGGTGATTGACACATGCTAATACATACAGGTGATTGACACATGCTAACACATACAGGTGATTGACACATGCTAACACATACAGGTGATTGACACATGCTAACACATACAGGTGATTGACACATACTAACATATATACAGGTGATTGACACATACTAACATACATACAGGTGATTGACACATACTAACATACATACAGGTGATTGACACATACATACAGGTGATTGACACATACATACAGGTGATTGACACATGCTAACACTTACAGGTGATTGACACATGCTAATACATACAGGTGATTGACACATGCTAATACATACAGGTGATTGACACATGCTAACACATACAGGTGATTGACACATACATACAGGTGATTGACACATACTAACATACATACAGGAGATTGACACATACTAACATACATACATGTGATTGACACATACTAACATACATACAGGTGATTGACACATACTAACATACATACAGGTGATTGACACATACATACAGGTGATTGACACATACTAACATACATACAGGTGATTGACACATACATACAGGTGATTGACACATACATACAGGTGATTGACACATGCTAACACATACAGGTGATTGACACATACTAACATATATACAGGTGATTGACACATACTAACATACATACAGGTGATTGACACATACTAACATACATACAGTTGATTGACACATACATACAGGTGATTGACACATACATACAGGTGATTGACACATGCTAATACATACAGGTGATTGACACATACTAATACATACAGGTGATTGACACATGCTAACACATACAGGTGATTGACACATACTAACACATACAGGTGATTGACACATGCTAATACATACAGGTGATTGACACATACTAATACATACAGGTGATTGACACATACATACAGGTGATTGACACATACATACAGGTGATTGACACATACTAACATATATACAGGTGATTGACACATACTAACATATATACAGGTGATTGACACATACTAACATACATACAGGTGATTGACACATACTAACAGCCATAAAGGTGATTGACACATACATACAGGTGATTGACACATACATACAGGTGATTGACACATACATACAGGTGATTGACACATGCTAACACTTACAGGTGATTGACACATGCTAATACATACAGGTGATTGACACATACATACAGGTGATTGACACATACATACAGGTGATTGACACATGCTAACACTTACAGGTGATTGACACATGCTAATACATACAGGTGATTGACACATACTAATACATACAGGTGATTGACACATACATACAGGTGATTGACACATACATACAGGTGATTGACACATACTAATACATACAGGTGATTGACACATACATACAGGTGATTGACACATACTAATACATACAGGTGATTGACACATGCTAACACATACAGTTGATTGACACATACATACAGGTGATTGACACATGCTAATACATACAGGTGATTGACACATGCTAATACATACAGGTGATTGACACATGCTAACGCATACAGGTGATTGACAAATACATACAGGTGCTTGACACATACTAAGACATACAGGTGATTGACACATGCTAATACATACAGGTGATTGACACATACTAATACATACAGGTGATTGACACATACATACAGGTGATTGACACATACATACAGGTGATTGACACATACTAACATATATACAGGTGATTGACACATACTAACATACATACAGGTGATTGACACATACTAACATACATACAGGTGATTGACACATACATACAGGTGATTGACACATACATACAGGTGATTGACACATACATACAGGTGATTGACACATACATACAGGTGATTGACACATGCTAATACTTACAGGTGATTGACACATGCTAATACATACAGGTGATTGACACATACTAATACATACAGGTGATTGACACATGCTAACACATACAGGTGATTGACACATACATACAGGTGATTGACACATACTAATACATACAGGGGATTGACACATACTAACACATACAGGTGATTGACACATGCTAACACATACAGGTGATTGACACATGCTAATACATACAGGTGATTGACACATGCTAATACATACAGGTGATTGACACATGCTAACACATACAGGTGATTGACACATGCTAACACATACAGGTGATTGACACATGCTAACACATACAGGTGATTGACACATACTAACATATATACAGGTGATTGACACATACTAACATACATACAGGTGATTGACACATACTAACATACATACAGGTGATTGACACATACATACAGGTGATTGACACATACATACAGGTGATTGACACATGCTAACACTTACAGGTGATTGACACATGCTAATACATACAGGTGATTGACACATGCTAATACATACAGGTGATTGACACATGCTAACACATACAGGTGATTGACACATACATACAGGTGATTGACACATACTAACATACATACAGGAGATTGACACATACTAACATACATACATGTGATTGACACATACTAACATACATACAGGTGATTGACACATACTAACATACATACAGGTGATTGACACATACATACAGGTGATTGACACATACTAACATACATACAGGTGATTGACACATACATACAGGTGATTGACACATACATACAGGTGATTGACACATGCTAACACATACAGGTGATTGACACATACTAACATATATACAGGTGATTGACACATACTAACATACATACAGGTGATTGACACATACTAACATACATACAGTTGATTGACACATACATACAGGTGATTGACACATACATACAGGTGATTGACACATGCTAATACATACAGGTGATTGACACATACTAATACATACAGGTGATTGACACATGCTAACACATACAGGTGATTGACACATACTAACACATACAGGTGATTGACACATGCTAATACATACAGGTGATTGACACATACTAATACATACAGGTGATTGACACATACATACAGGTGATTGACACATACATACAGGTGATTGACACATACTAACATATATACAGGTGATTGACACATACTAACATATATACAGGTGATTGACACATACTAACATACATACAGGTGATTGACACATACTAACAGCCATAAAGGTGATTGACACATACATACAGGTGATTGACACATACATACAGGTGATTGACACATACATACAGGTGATTGACACATGCTAACACTTACAGGTGATTGACACATGCTAATACATACAGGTGATTGACACATACATACAGGTGATTGACACATACATACAGGTGATTGACACATGCTAACACTTACAGGTGATTGACACATGCTAATACATACAGGTGATTGACACATACTAATACATACAGGTGATTGACACATACATACAGGTGATTGACACATACATACAGGTGATTGACACATACTAATACATACAGGTGATTGACACATACATACAGGTGATTGACACATACTAATACATACAGGTGATTGACACATGCTAACACATACAGTTGATTGACACATACATACAGGTGATTGACACATGCTAATACATACAGGTGATTGACACATGCTAATACATACAGGTGATTGACACATGCTAACGCATACAGGTGATTGACACATACATACAGGTGATTGACACATACTAATACATACAGGTGATTGACACATACTAATACATACAGGTGATTGACACATGCTAACACATACAGGTGATTGACACATGCTAACACATACAGGTGATTGACACATACATACAGGTGATTGACACATGCTAATACATACAGGTGATTGACACATGCTAACACATACAGGTGATTGACACATACATACAGGTGATTGACACATACTAACATACATACAGGTGATTGACACATACTAACATACATACATGTGATTGACACATACTAACATACATACAGGTGATTGACACATACTAACATACATACAGGTGATTGACACATACTAACATACATACAGGTGATTGACACATACATACAGGTGATTGACACATACTAACATACATACAGGTGATTGACACATACATACAGGTGATTGACACATACATACAGGTGATTGACACATGCTAACACTTACAGGTGATTGACACATGCTAATACATACAGGTGATTGACACATACTAATACATACAGGTGATTGACACATTCTAATACATACAGGTGATTGACACATGCTAACACATACAGGTGATTGACACATACATACAGGTGATTGACACATACTAATACATACAGGTGATTGACACATACTAACACATACAGGTGATTGACACATGCTAATACATACAGGTGATTGACACATACTAATACATACAGGTGATTGACACATACATACAGGTGATTGACACATACATACAGGTGATTGACACATACTAACATATATACAGGTGATTGACACATACTAACATATATACAGGTGATTGACACATACTAACATACATACAGGTGATTGACACATACTAACATACATACAGGTGATTGACACATACATACAGGTGATTGACACATACATACAGGTGATTGACACATGCTAACACTTACAGGTGATTGACACATGCTAATACATACAGGTGATTGACACATACTAATACATACAGGTGATTGACACATGCTAATACATACAGGTGATTGACACATGCTAACACATACAGGTGATTGACACATACATACAGGTGATTGACACATACTAATACATACAGGTGCTTGACACATACTAAGACATACAGGTGATTGACACATGCTAATACATACAGGTGATTGACACATGCTAATACATACAGGTGATTGACACATACTAATACATACAGGTGATTGACACATACATACAGGTGATTGACACATACATACAGGTGATTGACACATACTAACATATATACAGGTGATTGACACATACTAACATATATACAGGTGATTGACACATACTAACATACATACAGGTGATTGACACATACTAACATACATACAGGTGATTGACACATACATACAGGTGATTGACACATACATACAGGTGATTGACACATACATACAGGTGATTGACACATACATACAGGTGATTGACACATGCTAATACTTACAGGTGATTGACACATGCTAATACATACAGGTGATTGACACATACTAATACATACAGGTGATTGACACATGCTAACACATACAGGTGATTGACACATACATACAGGTGATTGACACATACTAATACATACAGGGGATTGACACATACTAACACATACAGGTGATTGACACATGCTAACACATACAGGTGATTGACACATGCTAATACATACAGGTGATTGACACATGCTAATACATACAGGTGATTGACACATGCTAACACATACAGGTGATTGACACATGCTAACACATACAGGTGATTGACACATGCTAACACATACAGGTGATTGACACATACTAACATATATACAGGTGATTGACACATACTAACATACATACAGGTGATTGACACATACTAACATACATACAGGTGATTGACACATACATACAGGTGATTGACACATACATACAGGTGATTGACACATGCTAACACTTACAGGTGATTGACACATGCTAATACATACAGGTGATTGACACATGCTAACACATACAGGTGATTGACACATACTAACATCTATACAGGTGATTGACACATACTAACATACATACAGGTGATTGACACATACTAACATACATACAGGTGATTGACACATACATACAGGTGATTGACACATACATACAGGTGATTGACACATACATACAGGTGATTGACACATGCTAACACTTACAGGTGATTGACACATGCTAATACATACAGGTGATTGACACATACTAATACATACAGGTGATTGACACATACTAATACATACAGGTGATTGACACATACTAATACATCCAGGTGATTGACACATACTAACACATACAGGTGATTGACACATGCTAATACATACAGGTGATTGACACATGCTAATACATACAGGTGATTGACACATACTAACATACATACAGGTGATTGACACATACATACAGGTGATTGACACATACATACAGGTGATTGACACATACATACAGGTGATTGACACATGCTAACACTTACAGGTGATTGACACATGCTAATACATACAGGTGATTGACACATACTAATACATACAGGTGATTGACACATGCTAATACATACAGGTGATTGACACATGCTAACACATACAGGTGATTGACACATACATACAGGTGATTGACACATACTAATACATACAGGTGCTTGACACATACTAAGACATACAGGTGATTGACACATGCTAATACATACAGGTGATTGACACATGCTAATACATACAGGTGATTGACACATACTAATACATACAGGTGATTGACACATACATACAGGTGATTGACACATACATACAGGTGATTGACACATACTAACATATATACAGGTGATTGACACATACTAACATACATACAGGTGATTGACACATACTAACATACATACAGGTGATTGACACATACATACAGGTGATTGACACATACATACAGGTGATTGACACATACATACAGGTGATTGACACATACATACAGGTGATTGACACATGCTAATACTTACAGGTGATTGACACATGCTAATACATACAGGTGATTGACACATACTAATACATACAGGTGATTGACACATGCTAACACATACAGGTGATTGACACATACATACAGGTGATTGACACATACTAATACATACAGGGGATTGACACATACTAACACATACAGGTGATTGACACATGCTAACACATACAGGTGATTGACACATGCTAATACATACAGGTGATTGACACATGCTAATACATACAGGTGATTGACATGCTAACACATACAGGTGATTGACACATGCTAACACATACAGGTGATTGACACATGCTAACACATACAGGTGATTGACACATACTAACATATATACAGGTGATTGACACATACTAACATACATACAGGTGATTGACACATACTAACATACATACAGGTGATTGACACATACATACAGGTGATTGACACATACATACAGGTGATTGACACATGCTAACACTTACAGGTGATTGACACATGCTAATACATACAGGTGATTGACACATACTAATACATACAGGTGATTGACACATGCTAATACATACAGGTGATTGACACATGCTAACACATACAGGTGATTGACACATACATACAGGTGATTGACACATACTAATACATACAGGTGCTTGACACATACTAAGACATACAGGTGATTGACACATGCTAATACATACAGGTGATTGACACATGCTAATACATACAGGTGATTGACACATACTAATACATACAGGTGATTGACACATACATACAGGTGATTGACACATACATACAGGTGATTGACACATACTAACATATATACAGGTGATTGACACATACTAACATACATACAGGTGATTGACACATACTAACATACATACAGGTGATTGACACATACATACAGGTGATTGACACATACATACAGGTGATTGACACATACATACAGGTGATTGACACATACATACAGGTGATTGACACATGCTAATACTTACAGGTGATTGACACATGCTAATACATACAGGTGATTGACACATACTAATACATACAGGTGATTGACACATGCTAACACATACAGGTGATTGACACATACATACAGGTGATTGACACATACTAATACATACAGGTGATTGACACATGCTAACACTTACAGGTGATTGACACATGCTAATACATTCAGGTGATTGACACATACTAATACATACAGGTGATTGACACATTCTAATACATACAGGTGATTGACACATGCTAACACATACAGGTGATTGACACATACATACAGGTGATTGACACATACTAATACATACAGGTGATTGACACATACTAACACATACAGGTGATTGACACATGCTAATACATACAGGTGATTGACACATACTAATACATACAGGTGATTGACACATACATACAGGTGATTGACACATACATACAGGTGATTGACACATACTAACATATATACAGGTGATTGACACATGCTAACACTTACAGGTGATTGACACATGCTAATACATACAGGTGATTGACACATACTAATACATACAGGTGATTGACACATTCTAATACATACAGGTGATTGACACATGCTAACACATACAGGTGATTGACACATACATACAGGTGATTGACACATACTAATACATACAGGTGATTGACACATACTAACACATACAGGTGATTGACACATGCTAATACATACAGGTGATTGACACATACTAATACATACAGGTGATTGACACATACATACAGGTGATTGACACATACATACAGGTGATTGACACATACATACAGGTGATTGACACATACTAACATATATACAGGTGATTGACACATACTAACATATATACAGGTGATTGACACATACTAACATACATACAGGTGATTGACACATACTAACATACATACAGGTGATTGACACATACATACAGGTGATTGACACATACATACAGGTGATTGACACATGCTAACACTTACAGGTGATTGACACATGCTAATACATACAGGTGATTGACACATACTAATACATACAGGTGATTGACACATGCTAATACATACAGGTGATTGACACATGCTAACACATACAGGTGATTGACACATACATACAGGTGATTGACACATACTAATACATACAGGTGCTTGACACATACTAAGACATACAGGTGATTGACACATGCTAATACATACAGGTGATTGACACATGCTAATACATACAGGTGATTGACACATACTAATACATACAGGTGATTGACACATACATACAGGTGATTGACACATACATACAGGTGATTGACACATACTAACATATATACAGGTGATTGACACATACTAACATACATACAGGTGATTGACACATACTAACATACATACAGGTGATTGACACATACATACAGGTGATTGACACATACATACAGGTGATTGACACATACATACAGGTGATTGACACATACATACAGGTGATTGACACATGCTAATACTTACAGGTGATTGACACATGCTAATACATACAGGTGATTGACACATACTAATACATACAGGTGATTGACACATGCTAACACATACAGGTGATTGACACATACATACAGGTGATTGACACATACTAATACATACAGGTGATTGACACATGCTAACACTTACAGGTGATTGACACATGCTAATACATACAGGTGATTGACACATACTAATACATACAGGTGATTGACACATTCTAATACATACAGGTGATTGACACATGCTAACACATACAGGTGATTGACACATACATACAGGTGATTGACACATACTAATACATACAGGTGATTGACACATACTAACACATACAGGTGATTGACACATGCTAATACATACAGGTGATTGACACATACTAACACATACAGGTGATTGACACATGCTAATACATACAGGTGATTGACACATACTAATACATACAGGTGATTGACACATACATACAGGTGATTGACACATACATACAGGTGATTGACACATACTAACATATATACAGGTGATTGACACATACTAACATATATACAGGTGATTGACACATACTAACATACATACAGGTGATTGACACATACTAACATACATACAGGTGATTGACACATACATACAGGTGATTGACACATACATACAGGTGATTGACACATGCTAACACTTACAGGTGATTGACACATGCTAATACATACAGGTGATTGACACATACTAATACATACAGGTGATTGACACATGCTAATACATACAGGTGATTGACACATGCTAACACATACAGGTGATTGACACATACATACAGGTGATTGACACATACTAATACATACAGGTGCTTGACACATACTAAGACATACAGGTGATTGACACATGCTAATACATACAGGTGATTGACACATGCTAATACATACAGGTGATTGACACATACTAATACATACAGGTGATTGACACATACATACAGGTGATTGACACATACATACAGGTGATTGACACATACTAACATATATACAGGTGATTGACACATACTAACATACATACAGGTGATTGACACATACTAACATACATACAGGTGATTGACACATACATACAGGTGATTGACACATACATACAGGTGATTGACACATACATACAGGTGATTGACACATACATACAGGTGATTGACACATGCTAATACTTACAGGTGATTGACACATGCTAATACATACAGGTGATTGACACATACTAATACATACAGGTGATTGACACATGCTAACACATACAGGTGATTGACACATACATACAGGTGATTGACACATACTAATACATACAGGGGATTGACACATACTAACACATACAGGTGATTGACACATGCTAACACATACAGGTGATTGACACATGCTAATACATACAGGTGATTGACACATGCTAATACATACAGGTGATTGACATGCTAACACATACAGGTGATTGACACATGCTAACACATACAGGTGATTGACACATGCTAACACATACAGGTGATTGACACATACTAACATATATACAGGTGATTGACACATACTAACATACATACAGGTGATTGACACATACTAACATACATACAGGTGATTGACACATACATACAGGTGATTGACACATACATACAGGTGATTGACACATGCTAACACTTACAGGTGATTGACACATGCTAATACATACAGGTGATTGACACATGCTAACACATACAGGTGATTGACACATACTAACATCTATACAGGTGATTGACACATACTAACATACATACAGGTGATTGACACATACTAACATACATACAGGTGATTGACACATACATACAGGTGATTGACACATACATACAGGTGATTGACAAGTACATACAGGTGATTGACACATGCTAACACTTACAGGTGATTGACACATGCTAATACATACAGGTGATTGACACATACTAATACATACAGGTGATTGACACATACTAATACATACAGGTGATTGACACATACTAATACATCCAGGTGATTGACACATACTAACACATACAGGTGATTGACACATGCTAATACATACAGGTGATTGACACATGCTAATACATACAGGTGATTGACACATGCTAACACATACAGGTGATTGACACATACATACAGGTGATTGACACATACTAATACATACAGGTGATTGACACATACTAATACATACAGGTGATTGACAAATGCTAATACATACAGGTGATTGACACATGCTAACACATACAGGTGATTGACACATACATACAGGTGATTGACACATGCTAATACATACAGGTGATTGACACATGCTAATACATACAGGTGATTGACACATGCTAACACATACAGGTGATTGACACATGCTAATACATACAGGTGATTGACACATGCTAATACATACAGGTGATTGACACATGCTAATACATACAGGTGATTGACACATGCTAACACATACAGGTGATTGACACATACATACAGGTGATTGACACATACTAATACATACAGGTGATTGACACATACTAATACATACAGGTGATTGACAAATGCTAATACATACAGGTGATTGACACATGCTAACACATACAGGTGATTGACACATACATACAGGTGATTGACACATGCTAATACATACAGGTGATTGACACATGCTAATACATACAGGTGATTGACACATGCTAACACATACAGGTGATTGACACATGCTAATACATACAGGTGATTGACACATGCTAACACATACAGGTGATTGACACATGCTAAAACATACAGGTGATTGACACATGCTAACACATACAGGTGATTGACACATGCTAACACATACAGGTGATTGACACATGCTAACACATACAGGTGATTGACACATACATACAGGTGATTGACACATACTAACACATACAGGTGATTGACACATGCTAATACATACAGGTGATTGACACATGCTAATACATACAGGTGATTGACACATGCTAATACATACAGGTGATTGACACATGCTAACACATACAGGTGATTGACACATACATACAGGTGATTGACACATGCTAATACATACAGGTGATTGACACATGCTAATACATACAGGTGATTGACACATACTAATACATACAGGTGATTGACACATGCTAACACATACAGGTGATTGACACATACATACAGGTGATTGACACATGCTAATACATACAGGTGATTGACACATGCTAATACATACAGGTGATTGACACATGCTAACACATACAGGTGATTGACACATGCTAACACATACAGGTGATTGACACATACATACAGGTGATTGACACATGCTAATACATACAGGTGATTGACACATGCTAATACATACAGGTGATTGACACATACTAATACATACAGGTGATTGACACATGCTAACACATACAGGTGATTGACACATACTAATACATACAGGTGATTGACACATACTAATACATACAGGTGATTGACACATGCTAACACATACAGGTGATTGACACATGCTAACACATGCAGGTGATTGACACATGCTAACACATACAGGTGATTGACACATACTAACATATATATAGGTGATTGACACATACTAACATACATACAGGTGATTGACACATACTAACATACATACAGGTGATTGACACATACATACAGGTGATTGACACATACATACAGGTGATTGACACATGCTAACACTTACAGGTGATTGACACATGCTAATACATACAGGTGATTGACACATGCTAACACATACAGGTGATTGACACATACTAACATCTATACAGGTGATTGACACATACTAACATACATACAGGTGATTGACACATACTAACATACATACAGGTGATTGACACATACTAACATACATACAGGTGATTGACACATACATACAGGTGATTGACACATACATACAGGTGATTGACACATGCTAACACTTACAGGTGATTGACACATGCTAATACATACAGGTGATTGACACATACTAATACATACAGGTGATTGACACATGCTAACACATACAGGTGATTGACACATACTAATACATACAGGTGATTGACACATACTAATACATCCAGGTGATTGACACATACTAACACATACAGGTGATTGACACATGCTAATACATACAGGTGATTGACACATGCTAATACATACAGGTGATTGACACATGCTAACACATACAGGTGATTGACACATACATACAGGTGATTGACACATGCTAATACATACAGGTGATTGACACATGCTAATACATACAGGTGATTGACACATGCTAACACATACAGGTGATTGACACATGCTAATACATACAGGTGATTGACACATGCTAACACATACAGGTGATTGACACATGCTAAAACATACAGGTGATTGACACATGCTAACACATACAGGTGATTGACACATGCTAACACATACAGGTGATTGACACATGCTAACACATACAGGTGATTGACCCATACATACAGGTGATTGACACATACTAACACATACAGGTGATTGACACATGCTAATACATACAGGTGATTGACACATGCTAATACATACAGGTGTTTCACACATGCTAATACATACAGGTGATTGACACATGCTAACACATACAGGTGATTGACACATACATACAGGTGATTGACACATACATACAGGTGATTGACACATGCTAACACTTACAGGTGATTGACACATGCTAATACATACAGGTGATTGACACATACTAATACATACAGGTGATTGACACATTCTAATACATACAGGTGATTGACACATGCTAACACATACAGGTGATTGACACATACATACAGGTGATTGACACATACTAATACATACAGGTGATTGACACATACTAACACATACAGGTGATTGACACATGCTAATACATACAGGTGATTGACACATACTAATACATACAGGTGATTGACACATACATACAGGTGATTGACACATACATACAGGTGATTGACACATACTAACATATATACAGGTGATTGACACATACTAACATATATACAGGTGATTGACACATACTAACATACATACAGGTGATTGACACATACTAACATACATACAGGTGATTGACACATACATACAGGTGATTGACACATACATACAGGTGATTGACACATGCTAACACTTACAGGTGATTGACACATGCTAATACATACAGGTGATTGACACATACTAATACATACAGGTGATTGACACATGCTAATACATACAGGTGATTGACACATGCTAACACATACAGGTGATTGACACATACATACAGGTGATTGACACATACATACAGGTGATTGACACATACATACAGGTGATTGACACATACATACAGGTGATTGACACATGCTAACACTTACAGGTGATTGACACATGCTAATACATACAGGTGATTGACACATACTAATACATACAGGTGATTGACACATACTAATACATACAGGTGATTGACACATACTAATACATCCAGGTGATTGACACATACTAACACATACAGGTGATTGACACATGCTAATACATACAGGTGATTGACACATGCTAATACATACAGGTGATTGACACATGCTAACACATACAGGTGATTGACACATACATACAGGTGATTGACACATACTAATACATACAGGTGATTGACACATACTAATACATACAGGTGATTGACAAATGCTAATACATACAGGTGATTGACACATGCTAACACATACAGGTGATTGACACATACATACAGGTGATTGACACATGCTAATACATACAGGTGATTGACACATGCTAATACATACAGGTGATTGACACATGCTAACACATACAGGTGATTGACACATGCTAACACATACAGGTGATTGACACATGCTAATACATACAGGTGATTGACACATGCTAATACATACAGGTGATTGACACATGCTAACACATACAGGTGATTGACACATACATACAGGTGATTGACACATACTAATACATACAGGTGATTGACACATACTAATACATACAGGTGATTGACAAATGCTAATACATACAGGTGATTGACACATACTAATACATCCAGGTGATTGACACATACTAACACATACAGGTGATTGACACATGCTAATACATACAGGTGATTGACACATGCTAATACATACAGGTGATTGACACATGCTAACACATACAGGTGATTGACACATACATACAGGTGATTGACACATACTAATACATACAGGTGATTGACACATACTAATACATACAGGTGATTGACAAATGCTAATACATACAGGTGATTGACACATGCTAACACATACAGGTGATTGACACATACATACAGGTGATTGACACATGCTAATACATACAGGTGATTGACACATGCTAATACATACAGGTGATTGACACATGCTAACACATACAGGTGATTGACACATGCTAATACATACAGGTGATTGACACATGCTAATACATACAGGTGATTGACACATGCTAATACATACAGGTGATTGACACATGCTAACACATACAGGTGATTGACACATACATACAGGTGATTGACACATACTAATACATACAGGTGATTGACACATACTAATACATACAGGTGATTGACAAATGCTAATACATACAGGTGATTGACACATGCTAACACATACAGGTGATTGACACATACATACAGGTGATTGACACATGCTAATACATACAGGTGATTGACACATGCTAATACATACAGGTGATTGACACATGCTAACACATACAGGTGATTGACACATGCTAATACATACAGGTGATTGACACATGCTAACACATACAGGTGATTGACACATGCTAAAACATACAGGTGATTGACACATGCTAACACATACAGGTGATTGACACATGCTAACACATACAGGTGATTGACACATGCTAACACATACAGGTGATTGACACATACATACAGGTGATTGACACATAGTAACACATACAGGTGATTGACACATGCTAATACATACAGGTGATTGACACATGCTAATACATACAGGTGATTGACACATGCTAATACATACAGGTGATTGACACATGCTAACACATACAGGTGATTGACACATACATACAGGTGATTGACACATGCTAATACATACAGGTGATTGACACATGCTAATACATACAGGTGATTGACACATGCTAATACATACAGGTGATTGACACATGCTAACACATACAGGTGATTGACACATACATACAGGTGATTGACACATGCTAATACATACAGGTGATTGACACATGCTAATACATACAGGTGATTGACACATACTAATACATACAGGTGATTGACACATGCTAACACATACAGGTGATTGACACATACATACAGGTGATTGACACATGCTAATACATACAGGTGATTGACACATGCTAATACATACAGGTGATTGACACATGCTAACACATACAGGTGATTGACACATGCTAACACATACAGGTGATTGACACATACATACAGGTGATTGACACATGCTAATACATACAGGTGATTGACACATGCTAATACATACAGGTGATTGACACATACTAATACATACAGGTGATTGACACATGCTAACACATACAGGTGATTGACACATACTAATACATACAGGTGATTGACACATACTAATACATACAGGTGATTGACACATGCTAACACATACAGGTGATTGACACATACATACAGGTGATTGACACATACATACAGGTGATTGACACATGCTAACACTTACAGGTGATTGACACATGCTAATACATACAGGTGATTGACACATGCTAACACATACAGGTGATTGACACATACTAACATCTATACAGGTGATTGACACATACTAACATACATACAGGTGATTGACACATACTAACATACATACAGGTGATTGACACATACATACAGGTGATTGACACATACATACAGGTGATTGACACATGCTAACACTTACAGGTGATTGACACATGCTAATACATACAGGTGATTGACACATACTAATACATACAGGTGATTGACACATGCTAACACATACAGGTGATTGACACATACTAATACATACAGGTGATTGACACATACTAATACATCCAGGTGATTGACACATACTAACACATACAGGTGATTGACACATGCTAATACATACAGGTGATTGACACATGCTAATACATACAGGTGATTGACACATGCTAACACATACAGGTGATTGACACATACATACAGGTGATTGACACATACTAATACATACAGGTGATTGACACATACTAATACATACAGGTGATTGACAAATGCTAATACATACAGGTGATTGACACATGCTAACACATACAGGTGATTGACACATACTAACATACATACAGGTGATTGACACATACATACAGGTGATTGACACATACATACAGGTGATTGACACATGCTAACACTTACAGGTGATTGACACATGCTAATACATACAGGTGATTGACACATACTAATACATACAGGTGATTGACACATACATACAGGTGATTGACACATACATACAGGTGATTGACACATACATACAGGTGATTGACACATGCTAACACTTACAGGTGATTGACACATGCTAATACATACAGGTGATTGACACATACTAATACATACAGGTGATTGACACATGCTAACACATACAGGTGATTGACACATACTAATACATACAGGTGATTGACACATACTAATACATCCAGGTGATTGACACATACTAACACATACAGGTGATTGACACATGCTAATACATACAGGTGATTGACACATGCTAATACATACAGGTGATTGACACATGCTAACACATACAGGTGATTGACACATACATACAGGTGATTGACACATACTAATACATACAGGTGATTGACACATACTAATACATACAGGTGATTGACAAATGCTAATACATACAGGTGATTGACACATGCTAACACATACAGGTGATTGACACATACATACAGGTGATTGACACATGCTAATACATACAGGTGATTGACACATGCTAATACATACAGGTGATTGACACATGCTAACACATACAGGTGATTGACACATGCTAATACATACAGGTGATTGACACATGCTAACACATACAGGTGATTGACACATGCTAAAACATACAGGTGATTGACACATGCTAACACATACAGGTGATTGACACATGCTAACACATACAGGTGATTGACACATGCTAACACATACAGGTGATTGACACATACATACAGGTGATTGACACATACTAACACATACAGGTGATTGACACATGCTAATACATACAGGTGATTGACACATGCTAATACATACAGGTGTTTCACACATGCTAATACATACAGGTGATTGACACATGCTAACACATACAGGTGATTGACACATACATACAGGTGATTGACACATACATACAGGTGATTGACACATGCTAACACTTACAGGTGATTGACACATGCTAATACATACAGGTGATTGACACATACTAATACATACAGGTGATTGACACATTCTAATACATACAGGTGATTGACACATGCTAACACATACAGGTGATTGACACATACATACAGGTGATTGACACATACTAATACATACAGGTGATTGACACATACTAACACATACAGGTGATTGACACATGCTAATACATACAGGTGATTGACACATACTAATACATACAGGTGATTGACACATACATACAGGTGATTGACACATACATACAGGTGATTGACACATACTAACATATATACAGGTGATTGACACATACTAACATATATACAGGTGATTGACACATACTAACATACATACAGGTGATTGACACATACTAACATACATACAGGTGATTGACACATACATACAGGTGATTGACACATACATACAGGTGATTGACACATGCTAACACTTACAGGTGATTGACACATGCTAATACATACAGGTGATTGACACATACTAATACATACAGGTGATTGACACATGCTAATACATACAGGTGATTGACACATGCTAACACATACAGGTGATTGACACATACATACAGGTGATTGACACATACATACAGGTGATTGACACATACATACAGGTGATTGACACATACATACAGGTGATTGACACATGCTAACACTTACAGGTGATTGACACATGCTAATACATACAGGTGATTGACACATACTAATACATACAGGTGATTGACACATACTAATACATACAGGTGATTGACACATACTAATACATCCAGGTGATTGACACATGCTAATACATACAGGTGATTGACACATGCTAACACATACAGGTGATTGACACATACATACAGGTGATTGACACATACTAATACATACAGGTGATTGACACATACTAATACATACAGGTGATTGACAAATGCTAATACATACAGGTGATTGACACATGCTAACACATACAGGTGATTGACACATACATACAGGTGATTGACACATGCTAATACATACAGGTGATTGACACATGCTAATACATACAGGTGATTGACACATGCTAACACATACAGGTGATTGACACATGCTAATACATACAGGTGATTGACACATGCTAATACATACAGGTGATTGACACATGCTAATACATACAGGTGATTGACACATGCTAACACATACAGGTGATTGACACATACATACAGGTGATTGACACATACTAATACATACAGGTGATTGACACATACTAATACATACAGGTGATTGACAAATGCTAATACATACAGGTGATTGACACATGCTAACACATACAGGTGATTGACACATACATACAGGTGATTGACACATGCTAATACATACAGGTGATTGACACATGCTAATACATACAGGTGATTGACACATGCTAACACATACAGGTGATTGACACATGCTAATACATACAGGTGATTGACACATGCTAACACATACAGGTGATTGACACATGCTAAAACATACAGGTGATTGACACATGCTAACACATACAGGTGATTGACACATGCTAACACATACAGGTGATTGACACATGCTAACACATACAGGTGATTGACACATACATACAGGTGATTGACACATACTAACACATACAGGTGATTGACACATGCTAATACATACAGGTGATTGACACATGCTAATACATACAGGTGATTGACACATGCTAATACATACAGGTGATTGACACATGCTAACACATACAGGTGATTGACACATACATACAGGTGATTGACACATGCTAATACATACAGGTGATTGACACATGCTAACACATACAGGTGATTGACACATACATACAGGTGATTGACACATGCTAATACATACAGGTGATTGACACATGCTAATACATACAGGTGATTGACACATACTAATACATACAGGTGATTGACACATGCTAACACATACAGGTGATTGACACATACATACAGGTGATTGACACATGCTAATACATACAGGTGATTGACACATGCTAATACATACAGGTGATTGACACATGCTAACACATACAGGTGATTGACACATGCTAACACATACAGGTGATTGACACATACATACAGGTGATTGACACATGCTAATACATACAGGTGATTGACACATGCTAATACATACAGGTGATTGACACATACTAATACATACAGGTGATTGACACATGCTAACACATACAGGTGATTGACACATACTAATACATACAGGTGATTGACACATACTAATACATACAGGTGATTGACACATGCTAACACATACAGGTGATTGACACATGCTAACACATGCAGGTGATTGACACATGCTAACACATACAGGTGATTGACACATACTAACATATATATAGGTGATTGACACATACTAACATACATACAGGTGATTGACACATACTAACATACATACAGGTGATTGACACATACATACAGGTGATTGACACATACATACAGGTGATTGACACATGCTAACACTTACAGGTGATTGACACATGCTAATACATACAGGTGATTGACACATGCTAACACATACAGGTGATTGACACATACTAACATCTATACAGGTGATTGACACATACTAACATACATACAGGTGATTGACACATACTAACATACATACAGGTGATTGACACATACTAACATACATACAGGTGATTGACACATACATACAGGTGATTGACACATACATACAGGTGATTGACACATGCTAACACTTACAGGTGATTGACACATGCTAATACATACAGGTGATTGACACATACTAATACATACAGGTGATTGACACATGCTAACACATACAGGTGATTGACACATACTAATACATACAGGTGATTGACACATACTAATACATCCAGGTGATTGACACATACTAACACATACAGGTGATTGACACATGCTAATACATACAGGTGATTGACACATGCTAATACATACAGGTGATTGACACATGCTAACACATACAGGTGATTGACACATACATACAGGTGATTGACACATACTAATACATACAGGTGATTGACACATACTAATACATACAGGTGATTGACAAATGCTAATACATACAGGTGATTGACACATGCTAACACATACAGGTGATTGACACATACATACAGGTGATTGACACATGCTAATACATACAGGTGATTGACACATGCTAATACATACAGGTGATTGACACATGCTAACACATACAGGTGATTGACACATGCTAATACATACAGGTGATTGACACATGCTAACACATACAGGTGATTGACACATGCTAAAACATACAGGTGATTGACACATGCTAACACATACAGGTGATTGACACATGCTAACACATACAGGTGATTGACACATGCTAACACATACAGGTGATTGACACATACATACAGGTGATTGACACATACTAACACATACAGGTGATTGACACATGCTAATACATACAGGTGATTGACACATGCTAATACATACAGGTGATTCACACATGCTAATACATACAGGTGATTGACACATGCTAACACATACAGGTGATTGACACATACATACAGGTGATTGACACATGCTAATACATACAGGTGATTGACACATGCTAATACATACAGGTGATTGACACATGCTAATACATACAGGTGATTGACACATGCTAACACATACAGGTGATTGACACATACATACAGGTGATTGACACATGCTAATACATACAGGTGATTGACACATGCTAATACATACAGGTGATTGACACATGCTAATACATACAGGTGATTGACACATGCTAATACATACAGGTGATTGACACATGCTAATACATACAGGTGATTGACACATGCTAATACATACAGGTGATTGACACATGCTAATACATACAGGTGATTGACACATGCTAATACATACAGGTGATTGACACATGCTAATACATACAGGTGATTGACACATGCTAATACATACAGGTGATTGACACATGCTAATACATACAGGTGATTGACACATGCTAACACATACAGGTGATTGACACATACTAATACATACAGGTGATTGACACATACTAATACATACAGGTGATTGACACATGCTAATACATACAGGTGATTGACACATGCTAATACATACAGGTGATTGACACATGCTAATACATACAGGTGATTGACACATGCTAATACATACAGGTGATTGACACATGCTAACACATACAGGTGATTGACACATACATACAGGTGATTGACACATGCTAATACATACAGGTGATTGACACATACTAATACATACAGGTGATTGACACATACTAACATACATACAGGTGATTGACACATGCTAACACATACAGGTGATTGACACATACATACAGGTGATTGACACATGCTAATACATACAGGTGATTGACACATACTAATACATACAGGTGATTGACACATGCTAATACATACAGGTGATTGACACATGCTAACACATAAAGGTGATTGACACATGCTAATACATACAGGTGATTGACACATGCTAACACATACAGGTGATTGACACATGCTAATACATACAGGTGATTGACACATGCTAACACATACAGGTGATTGACACATGCTAACACATACAGGTGATTGAACGAGGTGTTGTCGTCCGTGAGGTAAACGAGGTGCTGGTTGTCTGGTTCTCTGAGGTATGCACTACTTGACAATGAGTTAGCCCTGGGCATTCTGGGTAAGTGCTGGATCTCATGATCTCTCGTGGTGTTGGCTGTAGATCCCTTCCAGCTCCGATCCACTGGATCACAAAAGCTCCTGATCACTTTCTGGTGAGCTCTCTGAAGATCTGCTCTCTGCTGTCTGTGTTGGAACCGTGCGGCCGCTGTGAGTATCACTGTTTACCTCAAGGTCAACGCCTCCTGAAGGACAACATCAAGACCACTTTGTGCTGCAGGCTCCCCGTCCTGGAGTCATTTCACTGCACGTAAACATGTGGATGGTTGTTCATCCCATTACCTTTCATTATTTATTAATGTATTCATCATTATGATATTACATGTATTATAATAACAGCTGTTTGTATGCTCTCAGACTTTATTTTAATTTTTTGTAAATGTCTTAATTGCCTTTACAGGTGCGCTCCTTCCAGCGTACCTGTTGGATGGACCTTGGAGGTGGAATGAGGACCGGCTGTGGCAGCAACACTGAGGAGCAGCAACCACATTGCTGCAACCATCTCCCCCGTTGCTGCAACCATCTCCCCCGTTGCTGCAACCATCTCTTAGATGGTGACACGTCTTCACCTGTGACGCAGTGGGGGCGGGACCTCACAGACCCTACAGACCTTCACAGACCCACACAGACCCTCACAGACCCCTACAGACCCTCACAGACTCCTACAGACCCTCACAGACTCCTACAGACCCTCACAGACTCCTACAGACCCCGACACCCTCACAGACCCCTACAGACCCCCACAGACCCCCATGGAATATTTAAATGTTTCTTACGGGGGAGCGTGCCCCCGGACCCCCTAGAGGGGTAATATCCTTCTCACCTTTTTCACCCCTGACCCGTTTTCATGCCTGGTGCACTCTATCATTTTATTTTGTAAACCCTTGTTTACCTGAAATGTGCAGTGATTTTATTTTGTACCGCCCTGTTTGGCAGTTGTTTTTCAATTAAATAAAGCAAGCCAATCCACCTTTTCATGTTGATAAGAGCATTAAAATGCACAAAAAATAAATGCGATTAATCGCGAGTTAACTATGACATAAATGCGATTAATCGCGATTAAATATTTTAATCGCTTGACAGCACTAATATACACACATACACACACCGTATATTAATATATCTGTGTGCCTTAATCCCCCAAAAGAAACTGATCAATAAAGAAGATGATCCACAGGTTTAAAAGTCTGATTCACTTTTTATTGAAATCATCAGATAGAAACTTTGTTTTCTTGTGTTTCATGGAAGAATATTAAAACTATAATAAATAACTAGGTTGGGACACAGTGATGTCACGGTGATGTCACGGTGATGTCACGGTGATGACAGTGATGTCACGGTGATGACAGTGATGTCACGGTGATGACAGTGATGTCACGGTGATGTCACGGTGATGTCACGGTGATGTCACGGTGATGTCACGGTGATGACAGTGATGTCACGGTGATGTCACGGTGATGACAGTGATGTCACGGTGATGTCACGGTGATGACAGTGATGTCACGGTGATGTCACGGTGATGACAGTGATGTCACGGTGATGTCACGGTGATGTCAGACTGTAAATTCAGGGTGAAGTGAGACAGGTGATGAAGGCAGAGACAATGAGGAACTCTTCAGGTCACCTTTAGTCCAGGTGGACCAGCAGAGTCCCTGATCCAGTTCAGACCGCTGTACCTGTCGTCCTCAGGTAGAAGGGTTTCTGTCTCTGCTGGTCCAGGTGAGTCCCTGCTGGTCCAGGTGAGTCCCTGCTGGTCCAGGTGACTCACTCCTGGTCCAGGTGAGTCTCTGCTGGTCCAGGTGACTCACTGCTGGTCCAGGTGAGTCCCTGCTGGTCCAGGTGAGTCCCTGCTGGTCCAGGTGAGTCCCTGCTGGTCCAGGTGAGTCCCTGCCGGTCCAGGGGCAGTTTGACAAAGGCGATGGCGGCGAGCTCCTTGCAGAACTCTTCAAGGACGACAAGTCCTCTCAGCAGAGTCAAGTGCTCCAGTCTGAGGATTAATCCACAGGTTAACTCAGTAAACTCAGGTTTAACTCAGGTAAACTCAGGTTTAACTCAGGTAAACTCAGGTTTAACTCAGGTAAACTCAGGTTTAACTCAGGTAAACTCAGGTTTAACTCAGGTAAACTCAGGTTTAACTCAGGTAAACTCAGGTTTAACTCAGGTAGACTCAGGTTTAACTCAGGTAGACTCAGGTTTAACTCAGTAAACTCAGGTTTAACTCAGTAAACTCAGGTTTAACTCAGTAAACTCAGGTTTGGGGTGACTCTAGCTCAGCGGGATGAGTGGTCGTCCCGTAACCACAAGGTAGGCGGTTCGATCCCCAGTCCCCCCATAGCTCACATGTCCCCCCATAGCTCACATGTTCCCCCCATAGCTCACATGTCTCATGTCCCTGAGCAAGACACTGAACCCTCAGCTGCTCCCCGGGCGCCTCACAGGGCTGCCCACTGCTCCCTATCCAGGGATGGGTCACATGCAGAGAAGAATCTCCCCAAGGGGATTAATAAAGTGCATGTTTCTTTTCTTTCTTTACTCAGTAAACTCAGGTTTAACTCAGATAAACTCAGGTTTAACTCAGTAAACTCAGGTTTAACTCAGTAAACTCAGGTTTAACTCAGATAAACTTAGTAAACGAGAGACAGGGGCGACTGTGGCTCAGAGGGTCGGTGGTTGGAGCCCTGGCTCTGCTAGTCCATGTTGATGTGTCCTTGAGACTCTTAACCCCTAATGCTCCCGTTGCTGTGACTACGGTTAGAGAGCAAACATGGAGTCTCTTTGGATAAAAGATCAGCTAAATGAAATGTAAACTCAGTAAAAAGTGCAATATTCTGCAACGGCCACAAATTGAATTGAATTGAATTTTATTTCTCTCAAACAAACACAAAACAGACAGCACACCAAGTAATACAAAATGAAAGAAATGTTGTGCAAGTTCAAGAAGGGGCTGAAAGAAGCGAGGCTTATCAAGTTCAGCCCCCCTTAACTTATCATATAATAACACACAAAAAATTAGAAAGAGAGAAAAAAAAAGAAGTAATAATAATAATAAATCTTAACATTTAAAACATTTAATCTTTAATATGAAATAAAATAAAATAGAGCCCTACTTAAAAACATACAATGCCAAGAATAAAAATTAAAAAATTACCAGTCCAGTTCCCGATATCCGACCAAGAGAGACTGCCTGAACTTATGTTTGAATTGTCCCAAGTTAATGCACATTTGTTTGTCCTCGTCTAATTTGTTCCACAGTTTCACACCATAAACAGAGATGCACATACTTTTCAGATTTGTGTGGATGGTTGGCTGTTTAAAGTTAAAATTCCCTCTTAAATTGTATGTTCCCTCTCTTAACATGAACATCAATTGAATGTTGCCTGGTAACACGTTGTTAAAGGCTTTAAACATAATTTGACCAATTTTAAAATCAACGAGGTCCTTAAACTTTAAAATACCAGATTTTAAAAACAGGGAATTAGTATGGTCAAGGTAGCCAGCATGATGAATCATCCTTATGACCCTTTTTTGTAATGTGCAAATCTTTTGTATAGTGCTTTTGTATGCATTTCCCCATACCTCAGCACAGTAGGACAGATACGGATCAATAAGTGCATAATAAAGAATTTTGAGTGATTTCTGATCTAAAAAGTGTTTGGTTTTTCCCAGTATTCCAATGCTTCTGGATACTTTGGAGCACAAATATTTAATATGAGGTTTCCAGCAGAGCTTATGATCAATTAAAACCCCCAGAAACTTAATTTCGTGAACTCTTTCAATTGTTATGTTTTCAATTTCCAAACTCACATCTTGCTTAATTTGACGATTTCCAAATATCATAAACTTTGTTTTGTTCAGGTTTAACGATAATTTGTTTACATCAAACCAACATTTAATTTTTTTCAATTCACTTTTGACCATTAATAATAGCTGCTGCAAATCTTCCCCCGAACATAAAATATTTGTGTCATCTGCAAAAACCACCAATTTTAAAATATTTGACACTTTCCAAATATCATTAATATATAAAATAAACAGTTTGGGTCCCAACACTGACCCCTGTGGAACACCGCAGGTCGTATTTAGGCACATTGATTTATGGTTACCCAGTTGGACAAATTGCTTCCTATTACGAATATAGCTTTGTAACCAGGTGAGTGCTACCCCTCTGACACCATACCACTCCATTTTTTTTAGCAATATCCCATGGTCAATTGTATCAAAAGCCTTCTTTAGGTCAATAAAAACACCAATTGCATATTTCCTTTTATCAATGCATCCTGAGATTTCTTCTACTAGCTCCATAAGGGCCATGGATGTTGATCTAGATGATCTAAAACCGTACTGACTATCATTTAATAAATTATGTTTGTCAATAAAATCATCCAGTCTTTTCACAAATAGTTTCTCCAGTATCTTTGAGAACTGTGGTAGTAGGGAAACAGGTCTATAATTTGTGAATTGATGTTTATTGCCGGCTTTGTATATTGGAATGACTTTAGCCAGTTTCATTTTATCTGGGAAGGTGCCGGTTTTGAATGACAAGTTGCACATATGAGTTAGTGGATCAGCAATTCCTTCAATTATTTTCTTTATCAATGACATATCAATGTCATTCCAATCAGTGGAAGTTTTGTTGGTACTATTATTTACTATATCAATAATTTCCATCCTATCAACCGTTCCCAAAGACATTGAATCGGCAGTTCTCTCGTCCCATTCCATTACTTCTGGTGTCTTTCCAGTATCCTTTATTTCTTTGGCAAGATTGGGCCCAACGTCAACAAAGAAGTTATTAAAACCATCAACCACCTCCTTCATTGTAATAATTTGCCTTCCCTTATCTGTGAAGTGATCAGGATATGTTAGATTTTTTTGTTTATTTCTAATAATATTATTTAATATATTCCATATACCTTTAACATTATTTTTATTCTTATCTAGTAGTTTAGTATAATAATCCTTCTTGCACAGTCTCATAATAGTTATTAATTTATTTTTATATTTCTTATATTTAATCTCTGCCTCCTTCGTTTTCATTTTTATAAAGTGTCTATACAAGCTATTCTTTTTTTTACATGCATTTTGAAGCCCCTTGGTCATCCAGGGGTTTCCTGCAAAACGATTGTTGGTCTTATACGGCTTGCGAGGGCAGTGCTTAGCATATAGATCATTGAATGTATCTAAAATTATATCATAAACCTTATCTGCCTCTGTTTCATTGTACACACTGGTCCAATTCCAACTCATTAGCTCATTTTTTAGAGCAGCTATAGATTCTTCAGTTCTTATTCTTTTATATTTAATTTCCTTTAACTCACTCTTTTTTCTATAATTACATTCATAAATTAGAAAGACAGGCAGGTGATCACTAATATCGTTCATTAATATTCCACTTATCACTTTACTCTCCATATTATTTGTAAAAATATTATCAATTAGGGAGGCACAATGTGATGTTATTCTGGTTGGTTTGGTTATTGTTGGGAAGAGACTCATACTATACATTATTTCAATAAATTCATTTGTTGATTTATGCTTGTTTGGATTCAATAAATCAATATTATAATCCCCACAAATATAAATATTTTTTTGTTTTGTTGAGCTAAACAATTTTTCCATATTTGTGATAAATGTATCAATATTGGATCCTGGTTTTCTGTAGAGACAGCTGATAATTACATTTTTCATTCTCCCCATTTCTATTTCAATAGTAATACTTTCCATTACATCATCAATAGTTACTGACAAGTTATCTAGAACCTTGTAAGATAGACCTTCTTCCACAAATAGTGCTACACCACCACCAGGTCCATTTGCTCTACTATTGCTATGAAACTCATATCCCTTAATAAAGAAGTCAGACCCCCTCTCTGCATTTATCCATGTTTCTGAAATGGCAATAATGTTGAAGGGTTTTTTGAACTGACTTAGGTAATCTTTTATACTTAGAACATTTGCGTAAAGACTTCTACTATTAAAATGGATAATAGATATACCAAGGTCATATTTAATAGTGGTATTGAACTGTTCCTCCGTGTAGTAGCAACAATTTGGATAGATGTTATCAAGAAGGTTCTGATCAGGATCTATGTCTTGTTCAACTTCTATCATGAGTAAAGCATAGAAGTGCAAATAGTGTAGTACATATAAGAACAATGGCTATTTGTCCATGAGAAAACAGCAGAATCTAATTGTCTCTGTCAAATCTTTCAAATTGATCCATGCTCCTAATGCACACCCCTTTGGAGTTCTCTGGTGCGCCATTTGGTTTAATAAAAACCTTACAGTTGACAGTCCAAGTAGTCTGAATTTTGTCCTGTTTCTTGAGCTGTCTCGCCTTCCAGGCTATATCTGCATTTTTCTTGGTAAGGTGCTCATTTATGTAAACATTTGTGCCTTTTAACTTCCTTCCCTGTCTGAGCAGATCAACTTTGTGTCTTCTGTTGGTAAAGCGAATGATTACAGCAGGTATGGTGGGCCTGCCTTTTATGATCTTAGCTAGTAGAGGGTGGCATACCTCAATATCATCGCTTTTAATGTCAATGTTTTTGCCATGAAGAAATGTTGTTACCTGCTGCTCTGTAGTCTCATCAAGTTCATTTCTGCTCTCCAACCCCATGCCTCTTACTGCTTGCTGGTAACTCCGTGGTTTAATTGCCAGTCCAGAAATGATTACATCGTTCATTCGTGAATACAAAGACCACGACATGTGAGGCAGACAGACAGGTAGTTACCCAGCGGTGTGGTTCAGACCCAGAAGGTCTCTCCTGGTGTTCACCAGTCTGTCTGTCAGGCCGGACACCTGCTGGACCCTCTGCATCAAGTCTCCCATCAACTGAGACACAGGCAGGCAGACAGGTGAGAGAGAAGCAGGCAGACAGGTGAGAGAGGCAGGCAGACAGGTGAGAGAGGCAGGCAGACAGGTGAGAGAAGCAGGCAGACAGGTGAGAGAGGCAGGCAGACAGGTGAGAGAAGCAGGCAGACAGGTGAGAGAAGCAGGCAGACAGGTGAGAGAAGCAGACAGACAGGTGAGAGAGGCAGGCAGACAGGTGAGAGAGGCAGGCAGACAGGTGAGAGAAGCAGGCAGACAGGTGAGAGAAGCAGGCAGACAGGTGAGAGAAGCAGACAGACAGGTGAGAGAAGCAGACAGGTGAGAGAAGCAGGCAGACAGGTGAGAGAAGCAGACAGACAGGTGAGAGAAGCAGACAGACAGGTGAGAGAGGCAGGCAGACAGGTGAGAGAAGCAGGCAGACAGGTGAGAGAAGCAGGCAGACAGGTGAGAGAGGCAGGCAGACAGGTGAGAGAAGCAGGCAGACAGGTGAGAGAAGCAGGCAGACAGGTGAGAGAAGCAGGCAGACAGGTGAGAGAAGCAGACAGACAGGTGAGAGAAGCAGACAGGTGAGAGAAGCAGGCAGACAGGTGAGAGAAGCAGACAGACAGGTGAGAGAAGCAGGCAGACAGGTGAGAGAGGCAGGCAGACAGGTGAGAGAAGCAGGCAGACAGGTGAGAGAAGCAGACAGACAGGTGAGAGAAGCAGGCAGACAGGTGGAGAGAAGCAGGCAGACAGGTGGAGAGAAGCAGACAGACAGGTGAGAGAAGCAGACAGACAGGTGAGAGAAGCAGACAGACAGGTGAGAGAAGCAGGCAGACAGGTGGAGAGAAGCAGGCAGACAGGTGGAGAGAAGCAGACAGACAGGTGAGAGAAGCAGACAGACAGGTGAGAGAAGCAGGCAGACAGGTGAGAGAGGCAGGCAGACAGGTGAGAGAGGCAGGCAGACAGGTGAGAGAAGCAGGCAGACAGGTGAGAGAAGCAGACAGACAGGTGAGAGAGGCAGGCAGACAGGTGAGAGAGGCAGGCAGACAGGTGAGAGAAGCAGGCAGACAGGTGAGAGAAGCAGACAGACAGGTGAGAGAAGCAGGCAGACAGGTGGAGAGAAGCAGGCAGACAGGTGGAGAGAAGCAGGCAGACAGGTGGAGAGAAGCAGGCAGACAGGTGAGAGAAGCAGACAGACAGGTGAGAGAAGCAGACAGACAGGTGAGAGAAGCAGGCAGACAGGTGAGAGAAGCAGGCAGACAGGTGAGAGAGGCAGGCAGACAGGTGAGAGAGGCAGGCAGACAGGTGAGAGAAGCAGACAGACAGGTGAGAGAGGCAGGCAGACAGGTGAGAGAAGCAGACAGACAGGTGAGAGAAGCAGACAGACAGGTGAGAGAAGCAGGCAGACAGGTGAGAGAGGCAGACAGACAGGTGAGAGAAGCAGGCAGACAGGTGAGAGAAGCAGGCAGACAGGTGAGAGAAGCAGGCAGACAGGTGAGAGAAGCAGACAGACAGGTGGAGAGAAACAGACAGACAGGTGGAGAGAAGCAGACAGACAGGTGAGAGAGGCAGGCAGACAGGTGAGAGAAGCAGGCAGACAGGTGAGAGAAGCAGGCAGACAGGTGAGAGAAGCAGGCAGACAGGTGGGAGAAGCAGGCAGACAGGTGAGAGAAGCAGGCAGACAGGTGAGAGAGACAGGTGAGAGAAGCAGGCAGACAGGTGGGAGAGGCAGACAGACAGGTGAGAGAGGCAGGCAGACAGGTGAGAGAGGCAGGCAGACAGGTGAGAGAGGCAGGCAGACAGGTGAGAGAGGCAGGCAGACAGGTGAGAGAAGCAGGCAGACAGGTGAGAGAAGCAGACAGACAGGTGAGAGAGGCAGGCAGACAGGTGAGAGAAGCAGGCAGACAGGTGAGAGAAGCAGACAGACAGGTGAGAGAGGCAGGCAGACAGGTGAGAGAAGCAGGCAGACAGGTGGGAGAAGCAGGCAGACAGGTGAGAGAAGCAGGCAGACAGGTGAGAGAAGCAGGCAGACAGGTGGGAGAAGCAGGCAGACAGGTGAGAGAAGCAGGCAGACAGGTGAGAGAAGCAGGCAGACAGGTGAGAGAAGCAGACAGGTGAGAGAAGCAGGCAGACAGGTGAGAGAAGCAGGCAGACAGGTGAGAGAAGCAGACAGACAGGTGAGAGAAGCAGGCAGACAGGTGAGAGAAGCAGACAGACAGGTGGGAGAAGCAGGCAGACAGGTGAGAGAAGCAGGCAGGTGAGAGAAGCAGGCAGACAGGTGGGAGAGGCAGGCAGACAGGTGAGAGAAGCAGGCAGACAGGTGAGAGAGGCAGGCAGACAGGTGAGAGAAGCAGACAGACAGGTGAGAGAGGCAGGCAGACAGGTGAGAGAAGCAGACAGACAGGTGAGAGAGGCAGGCAGACAGGTGAGAGAGGCAGGCAGACAGGTGAGAGAAGCAGACAGACAGGTGAGAGAGGCAGGCAGACAGGTGAGAGAAGCAGGCAGACAGGTGGGAGAAGCAGGCAGACAGGTGAGAGAGGCAGGCAGACAGGTGAGAGAAGCAGGCAGACAGGTGAGAGAAGCAGACAGACAGGTGAGAGAAGCAGGCAGACAGGTGGGAGAAGCAGGCAGACAGGTGAGAGAAGCAGGCAGACAGGTGAGAGAAGCAGGCAGACAGGTGAGAGAGGCAGGCAGACAGGTGAGAGAAGCAGGCAGACAGGTGGGAGAAGCAGGCAGACAGGTGAGAGAAGCAGGCAGACAGGTGAGAGAAGCAGGCAGACAGGTGGAGAGAAGCAGACAGACAGGTGAGAGAAGCAGGCAGACAGGTGGGAGAAGCAGGCAGACAGGTGAGAGAAGCAGACAGACAGGTGGAGAGAAGCAGACAGGTGAGAGAAGCAGACAGACAGGTGAGAGAAGCAGGCAGACAGGTGAGAGAAGCAGACAGGTGAGAGAAGCAGGCAGACAGGTGGAGAGAAGCAGACAGACAGGTGGAGAGAAGCAGACATACAGGTGGAGAGAAGCAGACATACAGGTGGAGAGAAGCAGGCAGACAGGTGAGAGAAGCAGACAGACAGGTGGAGAGAAGCAGACAGACAGGTGAGAGAAGCAGACAGACAGGTGGAGAGAAGCAGACAGACAGGTGAGAGAAGCAGACAGACAGGTGAGAGAAGCAGACAGACAGGTGAGAGAAGCAGACAGACAGGTGGAGAGAAGCAGACAGGTGAGAGAAGCAGACAGACAGGTGAGAGAAGCAGACAGACAGGTGGAGAGAAGCAGACAGACAGGTGGAGAGAAGCAGACAGACAGGTGGAGAGAAGCAGGCAGACAGGTGAGAGAAGCAGACAGACAGGTGAGAGAAGCAGGCAGACAGGTGGAGAGAAGCAGACAGACAGGTGAGAGAAGCAGGCAGACAGGTGAGAGAAGCAGGCAGACAGGTGGAGAGAAGCAGACAGACAGGTGAGACAAGCAGGCAGACAGGTGAGAGAAGCAGACAGACAGGTGGAGAGAAGCAGACAGACAGGTGGAGAGAAGCAGACAGACAGGTGAGAGAAGCAGACAGACAGGTGAGAGAAGCAGGCAGACAGGTGGAGAGAAGCAGACAGACAGGTGAGAGAAGCAGGCAGACAGGTGGAGAGAAGCAGACAGACAGGTGAGAGAAGCAGACAGACAGGTGAGAGAAGCAGACAGACAGGTG
>JBAMJR010000312.1:220000-320000 GCA_038501785.1 Myoxocephalus aenaeus | reverse complement strand
CCTGTGTGTGAGTGAGTGTGTGTGTGTACCTGTGTGTGAGTGAGTGAGTGTGTGTACCTGTGTGTGAGTGAGTGAGTGTACCTGTGTGTGAGTGAGTGTGTGAGTGTGTGTGAGTGAGTGTGTGTACGTGTGTGAGTGAGTGAGTGTGTGTACCTGTGTGTGAGTGAGTGTGTGTGTGTACCTGTGTGTGAGTGAGTGAGTGTGTGTACGTGTGTGAGTGAGTGAGTGTGTGTACCTGTGTGTGAGTGAGTGTGTGTACCTGTGTGAGTGAGTGAGTGTGTGTACCTGTGTGTGAGTGAGTGTGTGTACCTGTGTGTGAGTGAGTGTGTGTACCTGTGTGTGAGTGAGTGAGTGTGTGTACGTGTGTGAGTGAGTGAGTGTGTGTACCTGTGTGTGAGTGAGTGAGTGTGTGTACCTGTGTGTGAGTGAGTGTGTGTACCTGTGTGTGAGTGAGTGTGTGTGTGTACCTGTGTGTGAGTGAGTGTGTGTACCTGTGTGTGAGTGAGTGTGTGTACCTGTGTGTGAGTGAGTGTGTGTACCTGTGTGTGAGTGAGTGTGTGTGTGTACCTGTGTGTGAGTGAGTGTGTGTACCTGTGTGTGAGTGAGTGTGTGTACCTGTGTGTGAGTGAGTGAGTGTGTGTACGTGTGTGAGTGAGTGTGTGTGTGTACCTGTGTGTGAGTGAGTGTGTGTACCTGTGTGTGAGTGAGTGTGTGTACCTGTGTGTGAGTGAGTGTGTGTACCTGTGTGTGAGTGAGTGTGTGTGTGTACCTGTGTGTGAGTGAGTGTGTGTACCTGTGTGTGAGTGAGTGAGTGTGTGTACCTGTGTGTGAGTGAGTGTGTGTACCTGTGTGTGAGTGAGTGTGTGTACCTGTGTGTGAGTGAGTGTGTGTACCTGTGTGTGAGTGAGTGTGTGTACCTGTGAGTGAGTGAGTGAGTGTGTGTGAGTGAGTGAGTGTGTGTGAGTGAGTGTGTGTACGTGTGTGAGTGAGTGAGTGTGTGTACCTGTGTGTGAGTGAGTGTGTGTGTGTACCTGTGTGTGAGTGAGTGAGTGTGTGTACCTGTGTGTGAGTGAGTGAGTGTACCTGTGTGTGAGTGAGTGTGTGAGTGTGTGTGAGTGAGTGTGTGTACGTGTGTGAGTGAGTGTGTGTACCTGTGTGTGAGTGAGTGTGTGTGTGTACCTGTGTGTGAGTGAGTGAGTGTGTGTACGTGTGTGAGTGAGTGAGTGTGTGTACCTGTGTGTGAGTGAGTGTGTGTGTGTACCTGTGTGTGAGTGAGTGAGTGTGTGTACCTGTGTGTGAGTGAGTGTGTGTACCTGTGTGTGAGTGAGTGTGTGTACCTGTGTGTGAGTGAGTGTGTGTACCTGTGTGTGAGTGAGTGAGTGTGTGTACCTGTGTGTGAGTGAGTGTGTGTGTGTACCTGTGTGTGAGTGAGTGAGTGTGTGTGAGTGAGTGAGTGTGTGTACCTGTGTGTGAGTGAGTGTGTGTGTGTACCTGTGTGTGAGTGAGTGAGTGTGTGTACCTGTGTGTGAGTGAGTGTGTGTACCTGTGTGTGAGTGAGTGTGTGTACCTGTGTGTGAGTGAGTGAGTGTGTGTACCTGTGTGTGAGTGAGTGTGTGTGTGTACCTGTGTGTGAGTGAGTGTGTGTACCTGTGTGTGAGTGAGTGAGTGTGTGTACCTGTGTGTGAGTGAGTGAGTGTGTGTACCTGTGTGTGAGTGAGTGAGTGTGTGTACCTGTGTGTGAGTGAGTGAGTGTGTGTACCTGTGTGTGAGTGAGTGAGTGTGTGTACCTGTGTGTGAGTGAGTGTGTGTACCTGTGTGTGAGTGAGTGAGTGTGTGTGAGTGAGTGAGTGTGTGTGTGTACCTGTGTGTGAGTGAGTGAGTGTGTGTACCTGTGTGTGAGTGAGTGAGTGTGTGTACCTGTGTGTGAGTGAGTGTGTGTACGTGTGTGAGTGAGTGTGTGTACCTGTGTGTGAGTGAGTGTGTGTACCTGTGTGTGAGTGAGTGTGTGTACCTGTGTGTGAGTGAGTGTGTGTGTGTACCTGTGTGTGAGTGAGTGAGTGTGTGTACCTGTGTGTGAGTGAGTGAGTGTGTGTACCTGTGTGTGAGTGAGTGTGTGTACCTGTGTGTGAGTGAGTGTGTGTACCTGTGTGTGAGTGAGTGTGTGTACCTGTGTGTGAGTGAGTGTGTGTACCTGTGTGTGAGTGAGTGTGTGTACGTGTGTGAGTGAGTGAGTGTGTGTACCTGTGTGTGAGTGAGTGTGTGTACCTGTGTGTGAGTGAGTGAGTGTACCTGTGTGTGAGTGAGTGAGTGTACCTGTGTGTGAGTGAGTGTGTGTACCTGTGTGTGAGTGAGTGAGTGTGTGTGAGTGAGTGAGTGTGTGTGTGTACCTGTGTGTGAGTGAGTGTGTGTACCTGTGTGTGAGTGAGTGTGTGTACCTGTGTGTGAGTGTGTGTGTGTACCTGTGTGTGAGTGAGTGAGTGTGTGTGTACCTGTGTGTGAGTGAGTGTGTGTGTGTGTACCTGTGTGTGAGTGAGTGTGTGTGTGTGTACCTGTGTGTGAGTGAGTGTGTGTGTGTGTACCTGTGTGTGAGTGAGTGTGTGTGTGTGTGTGTACCTGTGTGTGAGTCAGTGAGTGTGTGTGTACCTGTGTGTGAGTGAGTGTGTGTGTGTGTACCTGTGTGTGAGTGAGTGTGTGTACCTGTGTGTGAGTGAGTGTGTGTACCTGTGTGTGAGTGAGTGTGTGTACCTGTGTGTGAGTGAGTGTGTGTACGTGTGTGAGTGAGTGAGTGTGTGTACCTGTGTGTGAGTGAGTGTGTGTACGTGTGTGAGTGAGTGAGTGTGTGTACCTGTGTGTGAGTGAGTGTGTGTACCTGTGTGTGAGTGAGTGAGTGTGTGTGAGTGAGTGAGTGTGTGTGTGTACCTGTGTGTGAGTGAGTGTGTGTACCTGTGTGTGAGTGAGTGTGTGTACCTGTGTGTGAGTGTGTACCTGTGTGTGAGTGAGTGAGTGTGTGTGTACCTGTGTGTGAGTGAGTGTGTGTGTGTGTACCTGTGTGTGAGTGAGTGTGTGTGTGTGTACCTGTGTGTGAGTGAGTGTGTGTGTGTGTACCTGTGTGTGAGTGAGTGTGTGTGTGTGTGTACCTGTGTGTGAGTCAGTGAGTGTGTGTGTACCTGTGTGTGAGTGAGTGTGTGTGTGTGTACCTGTGTGTGAGTGTGTGTGTACCTGTGTGTGAGTGAGTGAGTGTGTGTGTGTACCTGTGTGTGAGTGAGTGTGTGTACCTGTGTGTGAGTGTGTGTGTGTACCTGTGTGTGAGTGAGTGAGTGTGTGTGTACCTGTGTGTGAGTGAGTGTGTGTACCTGTGTGTGAGTGTGTGTGTGTACCTGTGTGTGAGTGAGTGAGTGTGTGTGTACCTGTGTGTGAGTGAGTGTGTACCTGTGTGAGTGAGTGAGTGTGTACCTGTGTGTGAGTGAGTGTGTGTACCTGTGTGTGAGTGTGTGTGTGTACCTGTGTGTGAGTGAGTGAGTGTGTGTGTACCTGTGTGTGAGTGAGTGTGTGTACCTGTGTGTGAGTGTGTGTGTGTACCTGTGTGTGAGTGAGTGAGTGTGTGTGTACCTGTGTGTGAGTGAGTGTGTGTACCTGTGTGTGAGTGAGTGTGTGTACCTGTGTGTGAGTGTGTGTGTGTACCTGTGTGTGAGTGAGTGAGTGTGTGTGTACCTGTGTGTGAGTGAGTGTGTGTGTGTGTACCTGTGTGTGAGTGAGTGTGTGTGTGTGTACCTGTGTGTGAGTGAGTGTGTGTGTGTGTACCTGTGTGTGAGTGAGTGTGTGTGTGTGTGTACCTGTGTGTGAGTCAGTGAGTGTGTGTGTACCTGTGTGTGAGTGAGTGAGTGTGTGTACCTGTGTGTGAGTGAGTGTGTGTGTGTGTGTACCTGTGAGTGAGTGTGTGTGTGTGTGTACCTGTGTGTGAGTGAGTGTGTGTGTGTGTGTACCTGTGTGTGAGTGAGTGAGTGTGTGTACCTGTGTGTGAGTGAGTGTGTGTGTGTGTGTACCTGTGAGTGAGTGTGTGTGTGTGTGTACCTGTGTGTGAGCGTCGTGGACGTACGACTCGTATCCTCCTTCCTGCAGCAGTTGAGCTGATCGAACCTGAACCGGAACTAAACACAGAAAACTACACACACACACACACACACACACACACACACACACAGTCTGATGTGAAGCAGCAAAATGTTTTTCAATCATCAGTATAAAACCAGTCTGTAATTTCATGGTGTGTGTGTTTTACCTGTTGACAACATCAGCAGCTGATCCCAGACCAGAGGGAGGAGCAGAGGAGGAAGAGGAGAGAGGAGGAAGGAGCAGCTGACTGTCTGAGAACAGCAAACTGTCAGAGAAGAACGGATCCTCTTCCAGATCACTGCACACACACACACACACACACACACACACACACGGTTTTATGATGTCACCATGTCCTGTAGTGATGTCACCATGTCCTGTAGTGATGTCACCATGTCCTGTAGTGATGTCACCATGTCCTGTAGTGCTGTCGCCATGTCACCATGTCATGTAGTGCTGTCGCCATGTCACCATGTCCTGTAGTGATGTCGCCATGTCACCATGTCATGTAGTGCTGTCGCCATGTCACCATGTCCTGTAGTGATGTCACCATGTCCTGTAGTGATGTCACCATGTCCTGTAGTGCTGTCACCATGTCACCATGTCATGTAGTGCTGTCGCCATGTCACCATGTCATGTAGTGCTGTCGCCATGTCACCATGTCCTGTAGTGATGTCGCCATGTCACCATGTCATGTAGTGATGTCACCATGTCACCATGTCCTGTAGTGATGTCACCATGTCATGTAGTGATGTCACCATGTCATGTAGTGATGTCACCATGTCGCCATGTCCTGTAGTGATGTCGCCATGTCACCATGTCCTGTAGTGATGTCACCATGTCCTGTAGTGATGTCACCATGTCCTGTAGTGCTGTCACCATGTCACCATGTCCTGTAGTGATGTCACCATGTCATGTAGTGATGTCACCATGTCGCCATGTCCTGTAGTGATGTCGCCATGTCACCATGTCCTGTAGTGCTGTCGCCATGTCACCATGTCCTGTAGTGATGTCACCATGTCCTGTAGTGATGTCACCATGTCCTGTAGTGCTGTCACCATGTCACCATGTCCTGTAGTGATGTCACCATGTCCTGTAGTGCTGTCGCCATGTCACCATGTCCTGTAGTGATGTCACCATGTCCTGTAGTGATGTCACCATGTCCTGTAGTGCTGTCACCATGTCACCATGTCCTGTAGTGATGTCACCATGTCCTGTAGTGATGTCACCATGTCCTGTAGTGCTGTCACCATGTCACCATGTCCTGTAGTGATGTCACCATGTCATGTAGTGATGTCACCATGTCCTGTAGTGCTGTCACCATGTCACCATGTCCTGTAGTGATGTCACCATGTCCTGTAGTGATGTCACCATGTCCTGTAGTGATGTCACCATGTCCTGTAGTGCTGTCGCCATGTCACCATGTCCTGTAGTGATGTCACCATGTCCTGTAGTGATGTCACCATGTCCTGTAGTGCTGTCACCATGTCACCATGTCCTGTAGTGATGTCACCATGTCCTGTAGTGATGTCACCATGTCCTGTAGTGCTGTCACCATGTCACCATGTCCTGTAGTGATGTCACCATGTCATGTAGTGATGTCACCATGTCCTGTAGTGCTGTCGCCATGTCACCATGTCCTGTAGTGCTGTCGCCATGTCATGTAGTGATGTCGCCATGTCACCATGTCCTGTAGTGATGTCGCCATGTCACCATGTCCTGTAGTGATGTCACCATGTCATGTAGTGATGTCACCATGTCCTGTAGTGCTGTCGCCATGTCACCATGTCATGTAGTGATGTCGCCATGTCACCATGTCCTGTAGTGCTGTCGCCATGTCACCATGTCATGTAGTGATGTCACCATGTCACCATGTCATGTAGTGATGTCGCCATGTCACCATGTCCTGTAGTGATGTCACCATGTCATGTAGTGATGTCACCATGTCCTGTAGTGATGTCACCATGTCATGTAGTGATGTCACCATGTCCTGTAGTGATGTCGCCATGTCACCATGTCCTGTAGTGATGTCACCATGTCATGTAGTGATGTCACCATGTCCTGTAGTGCTGTCGCCATGTCACCATGTCATGTAGTGATGTCGCCATGTCACCATGTCCTGTAGTGATGTCGCCATGTCACCATGTCCTGTAGTGATGTCGCCATGTCACCATGTCCTGTAGTGATGTCGCCATGTCACCATGTCATGTAGTGATGTCGCCATGTCACCATGTCCTGTAGTGATGTCACCATGTCATGTAGTGATGTCACCATGTCCTGTAGTGATGTCGCCATGTCACCATGTCCTGTAGTGCTGTCGCCATGTCACCATGTCATGTAGTGATGTCGCCATGTCACCATGTCCTGTAGTGATGTCACCATGTCACCATGTCCTGTAGTGATGTCACCATGTCCTGTAGTGATGTCGCCATGTCACCATGTCCTGTAGTGATGTCACCATGTCCTGTAGTGATGTCACCATGTCCTGTAGTGATGTCGCCATGTCACCATGTCCTGTAGTGCTGTCGCCATGTCACCATGTCATGTAGTGATGTCACCATGTCCTGTAGTGCTGTCGCCATGTCACCATGTCATGTAGTGATGTCGCCATGTCACCATGTCCTGTAGTGATGTCACCATGTCACCATGTCCTGTAGTGATGTCGCCATGTCACCATGTCCTGTAGTGCTGTCACCATGTCCTGTAGTGCTGTCGCCATGTCCTGTAGTGCTGTCGCCATGTCCTGTAGTGATGTCACCATGTCACCATGTCATGTAGTGATGTCGCCATGTCGCCATGTCCTGTAGTGATGTCGCCATGTCCTGTAGTGATGTCGCCATGTCATGTAGTGATGTCGCCATGTCCTGTAGTGATGTCGCCATGTCATGTAGTGATGTCGCCATGTCATGTAGTGATGTCGCCATGTCATGTAGTGATGTCGCCATGTCCTGTAGTGATGTCGCCATGTCCTGTAGTGAACCATGTCCTGTAGTGAACCATGTCCTGTAGTGAACCATGTCCTGTAGTGATGTCACCATGTCATGTATGTCCTGTAGTGATGTCACCATGTCCTGTAGTGATGTCACCATGTCCTGTAGTGATGTCAATGTGCTGCACTCACTCGCTGTCCTCATTGTTCTGGTGTCTCTCTTGGGGCCGGTCCTCCTGTCCTGCAGCAGGTGGAGACAGGTATCTACGACTCTGCAGGAATCTCAGCACCAGGACATCCAGAATGTCCCTGTGAGGCTTCTGTAGTAACTCCTCCACCAGAGACAGAGACGCCAAACTGATCTGGGGACATTCAAGTAGACATGGGATGGTAGACATTCAAGGAGACACGGGATGGTAGACATTCAAGGAGACATGGGATGGTAGACATTCAAGTAGACATTCAAGGAGACACGGGATGGTAGACATTCAAGGAGACATGGGATGGTAGACATTCAAGTAGACATTCAAGGAGACATGGGATGGTAGACATTCAAGTAGACATTCAAGGAGACACGGGATGGTAGACATTCAAGGAGACACGGGATGGTAGACATTCAAGTAGACATTCAAGGAGACACGGGATGGTAGACATTCAAGGAGACACGGGATGGTAGACATTCAAGTAGACATTCAAGGAGACATGGGATGGTAGACATTCAAGTAGACATTCAAGGAGACATGGGATGGTAGACATTCAAGTAGACATTCAAGGAGACATGGGATGGTAGACATTCAAGTAGACATTCAAGGAGACATGGGATGGTAGACATTCAAGTAGACAAGGGATGGTAGACATTCAAGTAGACATTCAAGGAGACATGGGATGGTAGACATTCAAGTAGACATTCAAGGAGACACGGGATGGTAGACATTCAAGGAGACAAGGGATGGTAGACATTCAAGTAGACATTCAAGTAGACAGGGGATGGTAGACATTCAAGTAGACATTCAAGGAGACACGGGATGGTAGACATTCAAGGAGACATTCAAGGAGACACGGGATGGTAGACATTCAAGGAGACACGGGATGGTAGACATTCAAGGAGACAAGGGATGGTAGACATTCAAGTAGACATTCAAGTAGACAGGGGATGGTAGACATTCAAGGAGACATTCAAGGAGACAGAGGATGGTAGACTTTCAAGGAGACATTCAAGGAGACACAGGATGGTAGACATTCAAGGAGACATGGGATGGTAGACATTCAAGTAGACATTCAAGTAGACAGGGGATGGTAGACATTCAAGTAGACATTCAAGGAGACACAGGATGGTAGACATTCAAGGAGACATGGGATGGTAGACATTCAAGTAGACATGGGATGGTAGACATTCAAGTAGACATTCAAGTAGACAGGGGATGGTAGACATTCAAGTAGACATTCAAGGAGACACAGGATGGTAGACATTCAAGGAGACATGGGATGGTAGACATTCAAGTAGACATTCAAGTAGACAGGGGATGGTAGACATTCAAGTAGACATTCAAGGAGACACGGGATGGTAGACATTCAAGTTGACATTCAAGTAGACATTCAAGGAGACACGGGATGGTAGACATTCAAGTAGACATTCAAGGAGACACGGGATGGTAGACATTCAAGGAGACATTCAAGGAGACACGGGATGGTAGACATTCAAGTAGACATTCAAGGAGACACGGGATGGTAGACATTCAAGTAGACATTCAAGTAGACACGGGATGGTAGACATTCAAGTAGACATTCAAGGAGACACGGGATGGTAGACATTCAAGGAGACACGGGATGGTAGACATTCAAGTAGACATTCAAGGAGACACGGGATGGTAGACATTCAAGGAGACACGGGATGGTAGACATTCAAGTAGACATTCAAGGAGACATGGGATGGTAGACATTCAAGTAGACATTCAAGGAGACACGGGATGGTAGACATTCAAGGAGACACGGGATGGTAGACATTCAAGTAGACATTCAAGTAGACATGGGATGGTAGATTTTCAAGTAGACATTCAAGGAGACATGGGATGGTAGATTTTCAAGTAGACATTCAAGGAGACAAGGGATGGTAGACATTCAAGTAGACATTCAAGTAGACAGGGGATGGTAGACATTCAAGTAGACATTCAAGGAGACACGGGATGGTAGACATTCAAGGAGACATTCAAGGAGACAGAGGATGGTAGACTTTCAAGGAGACATTCAAGGAGACACAGGATGGTAGACATTCAAGGAGACATGGGATGGTAGACATTCAAGTAGACATTCAAGTAGACAGGGGATGGTAGACATTCAAGTAGACATTCAAGGAGACACGGGATGGTAGACATTCAAGGAGACACGGGATGGTAGACATTCAAGTAGACATTCAAGTAGACATGGGATGGTAGACATTCAAGTAGACATTCAAGGAGACACGGGATGGTAGACATTCAAGGAGACACGGGATGGTAGACATTCAAGTAGACATTCAAGTAGACATGGGATGGTAGACATTCAAGTAGACATTCAAGGAGACACGGGATGGTAGACAATTAAGGAGGCACGGGATGGTAGACAATTAAGGAGGCATTCAAGTAGACATTCAAGGAGACATGGGATGGTAGACATTCAAGTTGACATTCAAGGAGACATGGGATGGTAGACATTCAAGGAGACATTCAAGGAGACATGGGATGGTAGACTTTCAACTCGACATTCAAGGAGACATGGGATGGTAGACTTTCAAGTAGACATTCAAGGAGACATGGGATGGTAGACTTTCAAGGAGACATTCAAGTTGACACGGGATGGTAGACATTCAAGTAGACATTAAAGTAGACATGGGATGGTAGACATTCAAGTAGACATTCAAGGAGACATGGGATGGTAGACATTCAAGGAGACATTCAAGGAGACATGGGATGGTAGACATTCAAGTAGACATTCAAGGAGACATGGGATGGTAGACTTTCAACTCGACATTCAAGGAGACATGGGATGGTAGACTTTCAAGTAGACATTCAAGGAGACATGGGATGGTAGACTTTCAAGGAGACATTCAAGGAGACACGGGATAGTAGACATTCAAGTAGACATTAAAGTAGACATTCAAGTAGACATTCAAGGAGACATGGGATGGTAGACATTCAAGGAGACATTCAAGGAGACATGGGATGGTAGACATTCAAGTAGACATTCAAGGAGACATGGGATGGTAGACATTCAAGTAGACATTCAAGGAGACATGGGATGGTAGACTTTCAACTCGACATTCAAGGAGACAGAGGATGGTAGACTTTCAAGGAGACATTCAAGGAGACACATGATGTTAGACGTTCAAATAGACATGGGATGGTAGTGTCTATCTCTAGCAGGTACAGCAGGACATTGTCCACAGAGAGACATGTTCTGTACTGTAGCATTGACATCAAAACCTCTTATTGCTGGTGTGGTTCTGATGAGCTCAGCAAGCATTGTGGCTCTTCTATACACAGTCTATGTCCAGTGTGTTGGTCCCCACAAGGCTCCTGGAGCTGCACTTACCTGGTCAGAGATGTGGTCGCATCGCTGCACAAGCAGGGGAGTCAGTGTGTGTGTCCTCAGCAGGAAGTGAACCAGCTGATCCAGCAGAGACGAGGACTGGACGACTCTGACAGCAACACAGAGGATGGAGGTGGAGACCAGGACCACCTGCTCACACCTGGACCACACACACACACATCTGGACTGTAGTGGTACTACTGTAGTGTGCTCAGAGGTCACGTGTACTACTGTAGTGTAACTGTACATCAGTACTTACGTGTGGAGCAGCTGAGGATGAAGTACGTCAAACAACCAAAACCGATGAACACACTGAGCTAGCTTCACTGCCAACACCTGCTCACACACACACACACACACACAAAACAGTGTATGACACATCTGGAAAACTACACTTTAAGTTGATATACTGCTGGCCTTGTGAACACATTCAGACAGTGTGTGTACGTACCTGAGGTGCTTCTCTCATCAGGTGATCCAGGAAGTCCAACCAAGAGAAGAAGTTGGTCATGTGATTAGAAGCAGAAGACTCTGACCTGAGATCAGATCTGCAGTGAGAGAACTGAGAGCTGAAAACACAGACAGACAGCGTTACTCAGCTGGTAGTAGTAATAATAATAATATAATATCTAGAAACATAGATCTGACTACAACTACATGATCATATTATATTTATAAATATAATAGACTATAACTACACCTGGTGTTAACCCTAACCTAACCCTCCTGATAGAGGTTAACCCTACTGATAGAGGTTAACCTAACCCTCCTGATAGAGGTTAACCCTCCTGATAGAGGTTAACCTAACCCTCCTGATAGAGGTTAACCCTCCTGATAGAGGTTAACCCTCCTGATAGAGGTTAACCTAACCCTCCTGATAGAGGTTAACCCTCCTGATAGAGGTTAACCTAACCCTCCTGATAGAGGTTAACCTAACCCTCCTGATAGAGGTTAACCTAACCCTCCTGATAGAGGTTAACCCTACTGATAGAGGTTAACCTAACCCTCCTGATAGAGGTTAACCCTCCTGATAGAGGTTAACCTAACCCTCCTGATAGAGGTTAACCTAACCCTCCTGATAGAGGTTAACCTAACCCTCCTGATAGAGGTTAACCCTCCTGATAGAGGTTAACCTAACCCTCCTGATAGAGGTTAACCTAACCCTCCTGATAGAGGTTAACCCTCCTGATAGAGGTTAACCTAACCCTCCTGATAGAGGTTAACCCTCCTGATAGAGGTTAACCCTCCTGATAGAGGTTAACCTAACCCTACTGATTCTGCATCTGTTATCAGTACACAAGTCATTGTTTTTCTTGTATTATTTCTGCTGCTACTAGTATGACTTCACTCTGTACATGTATGAAGTGGTGTATGAAGTATGGATGACTGTTGTTCACATCTATTAAACATTTCCTCTGTTGCTCTCCCTGAGGGTTCAAAGGTCAGACGATGCTGTATGTCTAGATTGTAAATCCTCGGAGGAGACTCTGTGATTTGCGATGTCGGGTACCTCCATGGTGTATGAGGCCAGCTCTGCACCTCGCCAGGATCCAGACTCTCCAGAGGCAGCAGGCAGTAAAGCTGCAGCAGCCTCCCAGCCAGCAGCTCTCCCAGCTGGGTATGATCGGCCAGAACCTCCCCCGAGGATTCAGACTGGAGCGCAGACAGCAGCAGGAGGCTCTCAAAGGCCTTCAGACACACTGAAGCCCTCTGTGGAGACAACAGCATGACCATGTGACCACCATGTGACAACAATGTGACCACCATGTGACCACCATGTGACAACAATGTGACCACCATGTGACCACCATGTGACAACAATGTGACCACCATGTGACCAACAATGTGACCACCATGTGACAACAATGTGACAACAATGTGACCACAATGTGACCACCATGTGACCACCATGTGACCACCATGTGACCACCATGTGACCACCATGTGACCACCATGTGACAACTGTTAGCGTGTACTAATTATTAGATGCCTGGAAGAACTCAGTTCGACAACTTCTCTCGTTCTCTAAATGTATTTCCTAAATGATCACACGTAAAGTAGCAAGCGCTGCAATTGCAAAAGCAGTGAGTGGAACAGCAACACGCAGGTTGGGCAAAGAACAACTGCCCCACCACGGAAGTGGGGCCTTTCATACACAGTTTATCATCACAGGTTCGTCTGCCTCGTCCTAACATCTGATTCGCTCTGTCCTGTCAAGAGGAGGAGAATCCCGTGTTCTCATCTTTTCTCACAAGACTGGAACACAACGACCAGTCTGCTTCCATAATGTCAACATACTGATAAACAGGTGTGAGTGTTGTGGTGCAAAGCGTGGAACCTTGAGGAACAGACAACCGGACTGTTCTCACAGAAACTTCTCACAGAAAGTATTTGTTAAACTGACCTCGCACAACCTGAACTCTAATAGACAGAAGAATAATGAAATGAAGAATATCTACAGAATATAACGATTTATATTATCACAACAATGTGACAACAATGTGACCACCATGTGACAACAATGTGACCACCATGTGACCACCATGTGACAACCATGTGACCACCATGTGACAACCATGCGACCACCATGCGACGACAATGCGACGACAATGCGACGACAATGCGACCACCATGCGACCACCATGCGACCACCATGCGACGACCATGTGACCACCATGTGACCACCATGTGACCACCATGTGACCACCATGTGACAACAATGTGACCAACAATGTGACCACCATGTGACGACCATGTGACCACCATGTGACCACCATGTGACAACCATGTGACAACCATGTGACAACAATGTGACCACCATGTGACCACCATGTGACCACAATGTGACCACAATGTGACCATGTGACAACCATGTGACCACCATGTGACAACAATGTGACCACCATGTGACCACCATGTGACCACCATGTGACAACAATGCGACAACAATGCGACAACAATGCGACGACCATGTGACGACCATGTGACAACCATGTGACAACCATGTGACAACCATGTGACCACCATGTGACAACAATGTGACCACCATGTGACCACCATGTGACCACCATGTGACAACAATGCGACAACAATGCGACAACAATGCGACAACAATGTGACGACCATGTGACGACCATGTGACAACCATGTGACAACCATGTGACAACCATGTGACCACCATGTGACAACAATGTGACCACAATGTGACAACAATGTGACAACAATGTGACCACAATGTGACAACAATGTGACCACCATGTGACCACCAATGTGACCACAATGTGACAACAATGTGACCACCATGTGACCACCATGTGACCACCATGTGACAACAATGCGACAACAATGCGACGACAATGCGACAACAATGTGACGACCATGTGACGACCATGTGACAACCATGTGACAACCATGTGACAACCATGTGACAACCATGTGACCACCATGTGACAACAATGTGACCACAATGTGACAACAATGTGACCACCATGTGACCAACAATGTGACCACAATGTGACAACAATGTGACCACCATGTGACCAACAATGTGACCACAATGTGACAACAATGTGACCACCATGTGACCAACAATGTGACCACAATGTGACAACAATGTGACCACCATGTGACCACCATGTGACCACCATGTGACCACCATGTGACCACCATGTGACAACAATGTGACCACCATGTGACCACCATGTGACCACCATGTGACCACCATGTGACGACCATGTGACCACCATGTGACCACCATGTGACCACCATGTGACGACCATGTGACCACCATGTGACCACCATGTGACCACCATGTGACGACCATGTGACGACCATGTGACGACCATGTGACAACCATGTGACAACCATGTGACAACCATGTGACCACCATGTGACAACAATGTGACCACAATGTGACAACAATGTGACCACCATGTGACCAACAATGTGACCACAATGTGACAACAATGTGACCACCATGTGACCAACAATGTGACCACAATGTGACAACAATGTGACCACCATGTGACCAACAATGTGACCACAATGTGACAACAATGTGACCACCATGTGACCACCATGTGACCACCATGTGACCACCATGTGACCACCATGTGACAACAATGTGACCACCATGTGACCACCATGTGACCACCATGTGACCACCATGTGACGACCATGTGACCACCATGTGACCACCATGTGACCACCATGTGACGACCATGTGACCACCATGTGACCACAATGTGACAACCAAGCGACCACCATGTGACAACCATGTGTCACGGCCCGGCTCTTGGTCGTAACAAATATGGAGACACACCAAGGTTTAAACTAAACAGTGACCATGATTTATTAACAGACACACAGGTTGACTAAAAATAATGGGTCTGGAGAGGGGGGCCCCCATGGGCAGACTGGTGAGCCTTTTATCTGCCACCCTCTGATTGGGGTTGATTGGCCAGCTCCGCCCATCCGGAACCACCTGAGAGGAGAGACCTGGGGAGAAGCAGAGGATCTTGCCCAGGTTACCTATAACAGACAGAGGGCCGTCACACCCACCCCCATAGAAAAAGGGTTCCAATGGAACTCTACTAATCATAGTAACGTTTAATATATCTCACAAAAAAGGGTTGGATAAATAAAAAAAACTGTTTCCTAGTTCCTACGCGTCTGCACCCAGCCACTCCTCCAACCTCAGCAGCAGGATCCTGCGAGCGATCTTAGTGGAGAGTAAGAAAGGAGGAAGATAACATTAGCAGGGTGCTCGGGACAACGCATCTGCCACTACATTGTCCTTCCCTCTAATGTGACGTATGTCCAAAGTATACCCCTGCAAAAATAAAGACCAGCGCACGAGTCTTTGATTCGGACACTTTAGCGAATTAAGGAAAGTCAAGGGGTTATGATCTGTATACACAATCAGAGGAGCAAGGCCAGACATAATGTACACCTCAAAATGAATTTTCGAGCATATATTTTATTTCCGAGTCCATCTGCTTACGTTTTTCTGGATTCACCCTATAAAGACGTTGACGAATGGGCCTTGCATCACCTACATCAATATCATGTTTGATTAAAGTTGTACGTGAAGGAGTATCACCAAAAAGAGATGGATAATTATGGATGAGGGTTATAAGCTGAGTGCGTTCAACCTCCCCCAAATGGCGCAACGAGCTGTCAAGGTTAACAAGTGATTCAGAATTTTTCAACCTACCATTCAGCAGGGATTGGTCAGGAGTGGACAACCCATCCTCCTCAGGCTCTGCCACCGCATGAGGGATGGAGTCCGCAAGGACTGTATTAGCCAAACCCGCCGGACGGGGGCATACTGGAGAGGACACACGATCGTAGTAAGTCTTCAGTAAGTTAATATGACAGAGTTGGTTAGGTTTCCTACGCAAAGGCGTGGCAATCAAATAGTTCTGGTCTGAAACTTTCTTTACAACTGTATGTGGACCAGTAAATTTAGCCTGAAAGGGGGAACCGACCAAAGGCAGCAGAGCGAGAACTTGATCACCCGGGGAAAACGTGCGTTGCTCGGATCGACGGTCATAAAGACGCTTCATTTTATGTTGGGCGCCTGCAAGTTTCTCTTTTGCTAGCTCACCAGCAGCATATAGCCTATTCCTGAAACCATTTACATAATGCAGCAAGTTTTTAGGTGGCTCAGAATTCTTCCAATCGTCCTGCAAGACTGCCAAAGGGCCACGCACTGTGTGTCCAAACACCAGATCATTTGGGCTAAAGCCTGTACTTTCCTGACTTACCTCCCTAGCCCCCAGCATCAACCGCGGTAACCCCTCTTCCCAGTCTCCGTCTAACTGAGTACAGTACGCACGGAGTAAAGACTTCAACGTGGCGTGGAACCTCTCAAGAGCTCCTTGACTCTGCGCGTGGTAGGCTGACGCCTTGTTATGTTTCACCCGGAGTTGTTTCAAAACCTGTGCAAACAGATGAGAGGAAAAGTTAGAACCTTGGTCTGATTGGATGACTTTGGGGATTCCAAATATGGAGATGAACTGAGTCAGGGCACGCACTACCGACTTAGTAGTGATGGTGCGTAATGGGTATGCTGCCGGATACCTAGTGCTCTGGCACATCACTGTCAACAGATAGGTTGCACCCGAACGCGAACGAGGTAGGGGACCAACACAGTCAAAAATGAGATGCTCAAACGGTTGACCAATTGCCATAATTGGGCAGAGAGGAACAGGCTTTATGCTCTGATTCGGTTTTCCGGTCAACTGACACGTATGGCAAGTTTTAATATACGAGGCCACATCCCTCTTTAGACAAGGCCAAAAAAAATAACGCAAAATGCGATCATATGTTTTACGGACACCCATGTGTCCACCCTCGTCATGTGACACTTGCAAAACCAAACTACGAAATTTGGAAGGCACGACAATCTGGAAAATAGGATCTCCAACAAAATCAGGACCATGGGGCACCCACTTTCTCACAAGAACCTCATCATGAATGAAGTATGCCTGTGCACTGTCCCTCGCACCAGCAGCAGGGAGAGCCCTCTCAAACAGAGGCTTCAGAGAAGGGTCCACCTGCTGCTCTCTCACCAGGTCACCGTGCGAGACAGCCAAAGGAAAATCAGACAAGGATAACCTGACAGTGTCTGGGTCATCATCCACCTCAGCATCGTTTGCGCGGCGCATCGCACGGGTGACTGCACAAGCAGTGAACACCTCGGGAAACTCCCTTTCACTATCATCAGGCCTGCTTTTAACCAGCGGTACTGACGCTACCACAACGGATGGCCCATCAGCCCAAACGCGCGCACCAACCAAACCATTACCCAATATCATTGTGACTCCTTCAATTGGTAACGCTGGCCGAACTCCCACCTGCGCTTCACCCTGGAACAAATCAGAAAAGAGCCTTATCTTGTGTAGGGGAACCTTCAAAACGTTCATGCCCATTCCAAGGACTGGAATGAAGTCACCAGTATCAGAGTTTTCTGAAAACGGCAGAACTGACGCTACAATGAACGTGTCAAACGCACCAGTATCACGCAAAATTTTCACAGGAACCTTGTTGTCACCTTCCAACAGAGACACAAACCCTTCCGTTACGAATGGCAGATAAGAATCAAAACCTGGGGAGGGCTGAGTTTTGGGTGATGGTTCAGACTCTGGGGTGACATAACCGACCCGTTTCACCACAGGGGCAGCCAGACCGGCCCCTTGCGGTTCCGAACCGTTCTGGGCACCACTCGATCCACTTCTTGGCCTGAGTGCATAACACTCAGACTTCCAATGTCCCTTTTTACGACAATAGTTACAAACTTTGTCAACCTCCCGTGCACTATGTTCACTCCTGTATACTGACCCGACGACTCTACCTAGACCAGCAGCAGGCTGCATATCAAACAAAGGGCTATTTCTCCTGAACCCAGAGTCAGCAACATAAGGGCGAGGCTCCCCAACCGTACCCCTATGCGTCAAGGTGTAGTCGTCTGCTAGCGCAGCAGCTTCAGCCACTGTTTTAACTTCCTTTTCACCGACGTAAGTAGCAATCTGTTGTGGAACTGCCGTCTTAAACTGCTCAAGCAATATCAGGTCGCACAAACTTTCAAAGTTGTCAACGTCCGAAGCAGTGCACCAGCGATTAAAGTGCAACACCAAGTCACGTGCAAATTCCAAATGTGACTGCGTCTTCCCTCTTCTCCAATTTCTGAAGTGCTGACGGTATGCCTCCGGCACCAACTCGTATACCTTCAGCACAGCAGCTTTAACTTTGGTATAACTTTGGCTATCAGTGTTACTCAGTGCTGCGTATGCCTCCTGAGCCTTTCCTGTGAAAGCACACTGCAACATCAACGTTCGCTCAGTGACGGGCCAACCCCGTGTATCCGCAATACGCTCGAACAAAGAAAAGAATGTGTCCGGGTCTCTTTCATTAAATTTGGGCAAAAGGCTCAGGTTACGAATAATATCAAAAGGACGCGAGGACGCACCACCAGACCCAAGTGAACCATGCCCATCAAACACGGAATCACCAGAACTACCCAAATCCAGCTTTCGTCGTTCCAACTCCATTTCACCTAGTTGCTTTTCCATTTTAATTTTTTCGAGTGCCAATTCCTTATCTATTTTCATTCTTTCATGTTCCAATTGTATCAACATCAGCTCTTTTTGTTGGTCAAATGTTAACCCAGGGACTATCGACCCCAGCGGAGGCAGCCCCTTTGCAACACTGGGAGAGGAAACCTGTGCGCACTTTTGCAAAATGTCATCCTTCTCCAGATTTACTATGAGACATTCCTTAACCTCCTGTTTTTTCTTTCCAGTTATTGCAACGCCATAATGTTCAGCGATTTGCAATAATTGAGCCTTTGTAAACCGTTCCAATAACTCCTCAGATGGAGCATCAAAAAATGTTTCTATGCCAGCCATGACTGCAGAATGCCTACGGACCCAAGAGCGCAGACCAAAACCCTCCGCTGCGCACTAGAGGCACTTAAACAACTCGTAGACGGTGCGTTCCCTCTAACTACCTACACAAAAATCTTATTAAGCTCAACCCTAGTCTTCATGTGGCTACTGGCAGCGGGTACTTACGCACTAAAGCCCATGGGTCGGAAAAGAAGACCAGCACGCTGGCGCCTCCCCCCAAGCACATGGATGTGCCCCCGAGACAACTGCTGCTAACCGCGGTCACCACAACACTACTGGTAGCGCTCAGCAACACCCAAAGGGAGGAAGCCGTAACCTTACAGGGAAGCCCCGCAATTTTAATTGCACAACGGTGAGTCCTAGTACTGCGTCTTATCTATCAAGCAGAAATGAAAAACTACCTGAATGTTGCACAAAACAAATGCTCCCCCTCTCTCGTCCAAACACCGAGCAGAAAACAAAGTAGACCAAGTTTAATTTAATCAATAATATTTACTTTAACAAACCTCAGAGTGTCTCCCCAATGCCAATCAAGGCTTTACCACGACACACAGCGGTGCACTTTCCTATAGCCTCTTGGCCACCCGAATCAATTCATTTAACAACAAGAACAACAAGTGACGCCTCCTTTCCTTCAACAAAGGAACGTCCCAGGAGGTACACCCAAGTAATCAAGTGTGCCCCTACCACTCAAGGCACCTGGGAGCCACACAATCAACAAAAACCGAAATCAATCGATTTGAGCTCAACAAAAAATCCTTACCACTACCTGATTCAAACGGACGAGCCCCCAACTTGTCACGGCCCGGCTCTTGGTCGTAACAAATATGGAGACACACCAAGGTTTAAACTAAACAGTGACCATGATTTATTAACAGACACACAGGTTGACTAAAAATAATGGGTCTGGAGAGGGGGGCCCCCATGGGCAGACTGGTGAGCCTTTTATCTGCCACCCTCTGATTGGGGTTGATTGGCCAGCTCCGCCCATCCGGAACCACCTGAGAGGAGAGACCTGGGGAGAAGCAGAGGATCTTGCCCAGGTTACCTATAACAGACAGAGGGCCGTCACAAATGTGACCACCATGTGACCACCATGTGACCACCATGTGACCGCAATGTGACCACCATGTGACCGCAATGTGACAACAATGTGACCACCATGTGACCACCATGTGACAACAATGTGACCACCATGTGACCACCATGTGACAACAATGTGACAACAATAATAATAATAATAATAATAATAATAATTTCAACTTATATAGCGCTTTTAAAGATACACAAAGACGCTTAATGGTTGTCAATGTGACAACCATGTGACAACCATGTACTTGTCCTGTTAGACCTTAGTGCAGCATTTGACACCATTGACCATGACATCTTATTACAGAGACTAGACCAGTCGATTGGTATTAAAGGTACAGCATTAAGCTGGATTAAGTCGTATTTATCAGATAGATCTCAGTTTGTATTTGTAAACGATGAGGCCTCGATGACCACCGCCGTTCGTCATGGAGTTCCACAAGGTTCTGTGCTTGGACCAATTTTATTCACCTTATATATGCTTCCTTTAGGCAATATTATCAGAAAACACTCCATAAACTTTCACTGTTATGCCGATGATACTCAACTATATCTGTCAATCAAGCCAGATGAAATCCACCAGGTCGCTAAACTTCAAGCGTGTCTTAAAGACATCAAGACCTGGATGACCCGCAACTTCCTGCTGCTGAACTCGGACAAGACTGAAGTTATTCTACTCGGCCCAGAACACCTCAGAAATCAACTATCTGACGATATGGTTTCCCTGGATGGCATCGCTCTGGCATCCACCACCACCGTAAGGAATCTCAGAGTTATTTTTGACCAGGACCTATCCTTTGGCTCCCACGTGAAACAGATCTCAAGGACTGCCATTTTTCACCTACGGAACATCTCAAAGATCCGGCACATCCTGTCTCAAAGCGATGCAGAAACATTGATCCACGCATTTGTTACTTCAAGACTGGATTACTGTAACTCCGTATTATCAGGCTGCTCCGGAAAGTCCCTTGGGTCTCTCCAGCTGATCCAGAATGCTGCAGCTCGTGTACTAACAAGGACTCGGAAGAGAGATCACATTACTCCTGTACTAGCTGCTCTCCACTGGCTTCCTGTAAGATCGAGAATCATATTTAAAATCCTCCTCCTCACCTATAAAGCCTTAGCTGGTGATGCACCATCATATCTTAAAGAGCTTATAGTGCCATATTACCCCACTAGAGCGTTACGCTCACTGAATGCAGGGTTACTTGTGGTTCCCAGAGTCTTAAAAAGTAGGTTGGGGGCTAGAGCTTTCAGTTATCGGGCTCCTCTTCTGTGGAATCAGCTTCCACTTTCAGTCCGGGGGGCAGACACAGTCACCTCATTTAAGAGTAGACTTAAGACTTTCCTCTTTGTTAGCGCTTATAGTTAGGGCTGTTTCAGGCTTATAGTTAGGGCTGGCTCAGGTTTGCCCTGGTCCAGCCCCTAGATATGCTGCTATAGGCCAAGACTGCTGGGGGACATCTTAGGATACACTGAGCTCCTCTTCTCTTCCTCTTTCACTCCTCTTCTCTTCCTCTTTCACTCCTCCTCTCCTCTTCTTTCTCTCCATCTGGATAAACTATTGTCTCTTCAATGCACATTACTAACTCTACTTTCTTTTTCCATGGATTCATGGCTGCCTGGAACCGGTCCTGCCCCGGGTCCTGCCGCCCCCCCACCCACCCCTCCTGCCATGGATCCATGGCTGCCTGGAACCGGTCCTGCCTGCTGCCATGGCCCTGCTGATGGAACCAGCCTGGAACCGGTCCTACCTGCTGCCATGGCCCTTCTGATGCCCCCCTCCTCTCTACCGCCTTCTGCTTCATGGATTATCAGGATCATGGACCATGCCTAATACTCATTATATGAATAATTTCTGTCATATTCATTGAATGTGCTGTAACTACGCTATTCATTCTGGCCACATGACATCTATTGCTTCTGTCCATCAGGAGAGGGATCCTCCTCTGTTGCTCTCCCTCAGGTTTCTTCCCTGTTTTCCCTGTGAAAGGGTTTTTACTATCTTTATTAGGGGAGTTTTTCCTGATCCGATGTGAGGTCCCGGGACAGGATGTTATGTTACAGACTGTAAAGCCCTCCGAGGCAAACTTGTATTTGTGATGTTGGGCTGTATAAAATAAACTGAATTGAATTGAACAATGTGACAACCATGTGACAACCATGTGACCATGTGACAACCATGTGACCACAATGTGACCACAATGTGACCATGTGACCACCATGTGACCACAATGTGACCACAATGTGACAACCATGTGACAATAATGTGACAACCATGTGACAACAATGTGACCACCATGTGACCACCATGTGACCACAATGTGACCACAATGTGACCATGTGACAACCATGTGACAACAATGTGACCACAATGTGACAACCATGTGACAACAATGTGACCATGTGACAACCATGTGACCACCATGTGACAACCATGTGACCACAATGTGACAACCATGTGACAACAATGTGACCATGTGACAACCATGTGACAACAATGTGACCACAATGTGACAACCATGTGACAACAATGTGACCATGTGACCACCATGTGACCACCATGTGACAACCATGTGACCACAATGTGACAACCATGTGACAACAATGTGACCATGTGACAACCATGTGACAACAATGTGACCACAATTGTTGGGGTTACTGCGAGTCAGTGGTTAAGGTACCCGTCTTTCAAACAGAGGATCGGTGGTTTGAGCCCCGGCTCCTCCAGTCCATGTTGATGTGTCCTTGAGCAAGACACTTAACCCTATAATGTTGCTATAAAGCGTCAGCTAAATGAAATGTAACAACTTACTCAAGTTCAGATAAAGTGAAGGCTTGAAGAGTTTTTAAGGCTTCATATTTAAACAATGCAATGCTCCTCCACACTGGTTGATGACCAGTTAGTAGTGACTGTAAACTGGTTGATGACCAGTTAGTAGTGACTGTAAACTCGTTAATCGGGTGACCGAGGAGGAAGAGGAGGAGGAAGAGGTGACTGACCTGACTCTGGGCGAGCTGCAGCAGAGCCGACAGCAGACCGGACTCTGATGGGACAGGGCTGCCGGTAGATGAATCCGATTGGCTGGACGGCAGCGGCGGCTCTGTGCTGTGATTGGAGGCTCGTGCGCAGGGCTGTGATTGGTCAGAAGCTGCCGGTTGAGTCATCTGTAACAGGTATCTGAGCGTGTGCGGGTCCTGTTTGACTCTAGAGCAAACCACCAATAAGAACTGAGCTTCCTCCTTCTCAGTGTGGGAACCAGGAAGTGCACACAGACCAATCAGCTTCTGGGGGCGGAGCAGAGGTGACATCATCATGCCGCTCGTGACTCAAACTGTCCCAACACACACACAGGTGTGAGGTCTTACCTGCACAGGTGTGAGGTGTGAGGTCTTACCTGCACAGGCGTGAGGTCTTACCTGCACAGGCGTGAGGTCTTACCTGCACAGGCCGGTAGACGCCCACCAGCTGCAGCAGAGGCTTCTGGATCTGAGACAACAACTTGGAGAAGAACAACAAGACCTGCTGGACCATGCCTGGGGGGTACTGAGGAAGAGGAAGAGGAGGAGGAGGGTTAAACACGAGTGCACACAGACCGGAGTGGAATACAACTCCAATAGAATATATTGTTACCTGAGTCTTCTATTGTTACCTGAACCTTCTATTGTTTTGTTACCTGAGCCTTCTATTGTTTTGTTACCTGAGCCTTCTATTGTTTTGTTACCTGAGCCTTCTATTGTTACCTGAGCCTTCTATTGTTTTGTTACCTGAGCCTTCTATTGTTTTGTTACCTGAGTCTTCTATTGTTTTGTTACGTGAGTCTTCTATTTTTACCTGAGCCTTCTATTGTTACCTGAGTCTTCTATTGTTTTGTTACCTGAGCCTTCTATTGTTACCTGAGTCTTCTATTGTTTTGTTACCTGAGTCTTCTATTGTTACCTGAGCCTTCTATTGTTACCTGAGCCTTCTATTGTTTTGTTACCTGAGTCTTCTATTTTTACCTGAGCCTTCTATTGTTACCTGAGTCTTCTATTGTTTTGTTACCTGAGCCTTCTATTGTTACCTGAGTCTTCTATTGTTACCTGAGCCTTCTATTGTTTTGTTACCTGAGCCTTCTATTGTTTTGTTACCTGAGTCTATTGTTACCTGAGCCTTCTATGGTTACCTGAGCCTTCTATTGTTTTGTTACCTGAGTCTTCTATTTTTACCTGAGTCTTCTATTGTTTTGTTACCTGAGCCTTCTATTGTTTTGTTACCTGAGTCTATTGTTACCTGAGCCTTCTATTGTTACCCGAGTCTTCTATTGTTACCTGAGTCTTCTATTGTTACCTGAGTCTTCTATTGTTACCCGAGCCTTCTATTGTTACCCGAGCCTTCTATTGTTTTGTTACCTGAGCCTTCTATTGTTACCTGAGTCTTCTATTGTTACCTGAGCCTTCTATTGTTTTGTTACCTGAGCCTTCTATTGTTACCCGAGTCTTCTATTGTTACCTGAGCCTTCTATTGTTTTGTTACCTGAGTCTTCTATTGTTACCTGAGCCTTCTATTGTTACCTGAGCCTTCTATTGTTACCTGAGCCTTCTATTGTTTTGTTACCTGAGCCTTCTATTGTTACCTGAGTCTTCTATTGTTACCTGAGCCTTCTATTGTTTTGTTACCTGAGCCTTCTATTGTTACCTGAGTCTTCTATTGTTACCTGAGCCTTCTATTGTTTTGTTACCTGAGCCCTCTATTGTTACCTGAGTCTTCTATTGTTACCTGAGCCTTCTATTGTTACCCGAGCCTTCTATTGTTACCCGAGCCTTCTATTGTTACCTGAGCCTTCTATTGTTTTGTTACCTGAGCCTTCTATTGTTACCCGAGTCTTCTATTGTTACCTGAGCCTTCTATTGTTACCTGAGCCTTCTATTGTTACCTGAGCCTTCTATTGTTTTGTTACCTGAGCCTTCTATTGTTACCTGAGTCTTCTATTGTTACCTGAGCCTTCTATTGTTTTGTTACCTGAGCCTTCTATTGTTACCTGAGTCTTCTATTGTTACCTGAGTCTTCTATTGTTACCTGAGCCTTCTATTGTTTTGTTACCTGAGCCTTCTATTGTTACCTGAGTCTTCTATTGTTACCTGAGCCTTCTATTGTTTTGTTACCTGAGCCCTCTATTGTTACCTGAGCCTTCTATTGTTTTGTTACCTGAGCCCTCTATTGTTACCTGAGTCTTCTATTGTTACCTGAGCCTTCTATTGTTTTGTTACCTGAGTCTTTTATTGTTACCCGAGCCTTCTATTGTTACCCGAGCCTTCTATTGTTACCCGAGCCTTCTATTGTTACCTGAGCCTTCTATTGTTACCTGAGCCTTCTATTGTTTTGTTACCTGAGCCTTCTATTGTTACCCGATCCTTCTATTGTTACCCGAGCCTTCTATTGTTACCTGAGTCTTCTATTGTTACCTGAGCCTTTCCCAAAGTGCACAGAGTCTCCAACAGTTTGTGTTGCAGCAGATACTCCATACATGGTCCTGTGTCCTCCACCTGCAGATCAATACACCAGCTGATCAATACACCAGCTGATCAATAGACCTGTAGATCAATACACCAGCTGATCAATACAGTCTTTACCTGTTGTTTCTCTTCATACACCAGGATGTCCAACATCTGTCTGAGACACCAGGGGATCTCTGTCTGTTTGACAGGACGACTGTCATCTACACACACACGCACACACACACGCACACACACACACACAGTGAATCTGATTGGCTGATCTGGTGAACAGGTAACGTCTTCAGGTGAAAACTCACCTGTCGTCTGGATGTAATAGTTAGTTATTGATTTCCAATGATCCACAAAGGACTCCAGCAGGTCCACGGTAGGCTCCCTCTGAGAGACAGACAGGTAGAGAGACAGACAGGTGGAGAGGGGGACAGACGGGTAGAGAGACAGACAGGTGGAGAGGGGGACAGACGGGTGGAGAGACAGACGGGTAGAGAGGGGGACAGACGGGTGGAGAGACAGACGGGTAGAGAGGGGGACAGACGGGTAGAGAGGGGGACAGACGGGTAGGTACAGACAGACGGGTAGGTACATACAGACGGGTAGGGAGGGGGACAGACGGGTAGGGAGGGGGACAGACGGGTAGGTACAGACAGACGGGTAGGGAGGGGGACAGACGGGTAGGTACAGACAGACGGGTAGGTACAGACAGACGGGTAGGTACATACAGACGGGTAGGGAGGGGGACAGACGGGTAGGTACAGACAGACGGGTAGGGAGGGGGACAGACGGGTAGGTACAGACAGACGGATAGGGAGGGGGACAGACGGGTAGGTACAGACAGACGGGTAGGTACAGACAGACGGGTAGGTACAGACAGACGGGTAGGTACATACAGACGGGTAGAGAGGGGGACAGACGGGTAGGGAGGGGGACAGACGGGTAGGTACAGACAGACGGGTAGGGAGGGGGACAGACGGGTAGGTACAGACAGACGGGTAGAGAGGGGGACAGACGGGTAGGTACAGACAGACGGGTACAGAGTTTACAATGTGGTCATTCTGTCTGAAGGTAAACCAGAAACTCCTGGACAAGCTAGCTTTAGCTGTTAGCATTGAAAACTACTTCCTGTCCCAGTGAAGGTGGTAGACAGACAGGCAGACAGACAGGCAGACAGAGAGACAGGCAGACAGAGAGACAGACAGACAGACAGGCAGACAGACAGGCAGACAGAGAGACAGACAGACAGACAGACAGACAGGCAGACAGACAGGCAGACAGAGAGACAGACAGACAGACAGACAGACAGACAGGCAGGTGGACAGGCAGACAGAGAGACAGGCAGACAGAGAGACAGGCAGACAGAGAGACAGACAGGTGGACAGACAGACAGAGAGACAGACAGACAGGTGGACAGACAGACAGGTGGACAGACAGACAGACAGACAGACAGTTCCCCTGTCTGCCCTCCACCTTCACATATATGAACTTTGTTGTTCGCGGGGTCACGTGACCAGCCGTTAACTCACCGTCTCCAGCGCGCGCAGCAACAAGCTGCTCAGTTTACTGAACGTCTCCATTCTCCCGGTGGGTTCTGGGTAGTTAACCGGTAGTTACCGGGTAGTTAACCGGTAGTTCACGAGTAGTTACCGGTAGTTACCGGGTAGACAGCTGACCACAAACAGCAACAACATCCGGGGACAATTTTCAAAATAAAAGAACACATACCGAATGAATTTGATCGCATCCGGTCAGAATAAGACTCGCTCCTCTTCTTCCGGGTGTGTTTTATCGTTTATTTCAAAACTAAATCACGAGAGAACCAAACTGAAATATATCCTTCTTTAGCTCTTTCTTTTGAAGATATAAGCTAAGCGGGCAGATGACCCGGAAGTACAAGCTTGTCAAAATAAAAGTAGATTACCCGGAAGTACGAGTCTGTCAAAAATAAAAGCAGGCTACCCGGAAGTTCAAGTCGGTCAAAAATAAAAGCCTCGGCAATAGAATGATTGTAGGCAAGAAGCTCTTATTTATAGTGATGTAAACACATAGCAGGTAACATTATAATATAAATAAAAGACAGGTGAGACAGACAGACAGGTGAGACAGTCTCCTCACTTCCTGTGTCCTCTTCGTCTCCTCACTTCCTGTGTCCTCTTCGTCTCCTCACTTCCTGTGTCCTCTTCGTCTCTATGCCTCGTCTCTACACCTGGATGCTAACAGCTAACTGTGAGTACACCTGGTCCAGGATGCTAACAGCTAACTGAGTACACCTGGATGCTAACGGCTAACTGTGAGCACAACTGGTCCTGGATGCTAATGCTAACTGTGAGTACACCTGGATGCTAACGGCTAACTGTGAGTACAACTGGTCCTGGATGCTAATGCTAACTGTGAGTACACCTGGATGCTAACGGCTAACTGTGAGTACAACTGGTCCTGGATGCTAATGCTAACTGTGAGTACACCTGGATGCTAACTGTGTGCAGCTATCAGGTACCTGGAGAGCAACCCGGCTGACCGAGACCCTCGTACCCGACTGTGGCGGTGAAACAAGGATTTGAACCACCGACTTTCAGCTTGTTCCTGGGCTGGAACCATGAAACAGTGACATCACTTCCTGTTTCTACTTGTCCTAATAAACAAAAACCTGTCTGTCTGCATGTGAGTGAGGTGTTACTCATCGACATAGGAACAGTTTGATAGAGTAATAGTTTATTGGAGCATCTCTTTATAATAAATAACAAGAACAGAAGCCACAGTAGAGTCCAATAGAGTCCAGTGGTTTCCAGTAGAGTCCTTCAGAGTTCAGTAGAGTCCAGTGGTTTCCAGTAGAGTCCTTCAGAGTTCAGTAGAGTCCAGTGGTTTCCAGTAGAGTCCTTCAGTGTTCAGTAGAGTCCAGTGGTTTCCAGTAGAGCCCAGTAGAGTCAAGTGGTTTCCAGTAAAGCCCAGTAGAGCCCAGGAGAGTCAACTGGTTTCCAGTAGAGCCCAGCAGAGCCCAGTAGAGTCCAGTGGTTTCCAGTAGTCAATTGGTTTCCAGTAGAGTCCAGTGGTTTCCAGTAGAGCCCAGTAGAGTCCAGTGGTTTCCAGTAGAGCCCAGTAGAGTCCAGGAGAGTCAAGTGGTTTCCAGTAGAGTCCAGGAGAGTCAAGTGGTTTCCAGTAGAGTCCAGTAGAGTCAAGTGGTTTCCAGTAGAGTCCAGGAGAGTCAACTGGTTTCCAGTAGAGTCCAGTGGTTTCCAGTAGAGTCCAGTGGTTTCCAGTAGAGTCCAGTGGTTTCCAGTAGAGTCCAGGTGTTTCCAGTAGAGCCCAGGAGAGTCAAGTGGTTTCCAGTAGAGCCCAGTAGAGTCCAGTAGAGTCAAGTGGTTTCCAGTAGAGTCCAGTAGAGTCAAGTGGTTTCCAGTAGAGTCCAGGAGAGTCCAGTGGTTTCCAGTAGAGCCCAGTAGAGTCCAGTAGAGCCCAGTAGAGTCCAGTGGTTTCCAGTAGAGTCCAGTGGTTTCCAGTAGAGTCCAGGTGTTTCCAGTAGAGCCCAGTAGAGTCCAGTGGTTTCCAGTAGAGCCCAGTAGAGTCCAGGAGAGTCAAGTGGTTTCCAGTAGAGTCCAGTAGAGTCCAGTGGTTTCCAGTAGAGTCCAGTGGTTTCCAGTAGAGTCCAGGTGTTTCCAGTAGAGCCCAGTAGAGTCCAGTGGTTTCCAGTAGAGCCCAGTAGAGTCCAGGAGAGTCAAGTGGTTTCCAGTAGAGTCCAGTAGAGTCCAGGAGAGTCAAGTGGTTTCCAGTAGAGTCCAGTAGAGTCTAGGAGAGTCAAGTGGTTTCCAGTAGAGTCCAGGAGAGTCAAGTGGTTTCCAGTAGAGTCCAGTAGAGTCCAGGAGAGTCAAGTGGTTTCCAGTAGAGTCCAGTAGAGTCCAGGAGAGTCCAGGAGAGTCAAGTGGTTTCCAGTAGAGTCCAGTAGAGTCCAGGAGAGTCCAGGAGAGTCAAGTGGTTTCCAGTAGAGTCCAGTAGAGTCCAGGAGAGTCCAGGAGAGTCAAGTGGTTTCCAGTAGAGTCCAGTAGAGTCCAGGAGAGTCCAGGAGAGTCAAGTGGTTTCCAGTAGAGTCCAGGAGAGTCAAGTGGTTTCCAGTAGAGTCCAGTAGAGTCCAGGAGAGTCCAGGAGAGTCAAGTGGTTTCCAGTAGAGTCCAGTAGAGTCCAGGAGAGTCCAGGAGAGTCAAGTGGTTTCCAGTAGAGTCCAGGAGAGTCAAGTGGTTTCCAGTAGAGTCCAGTAGAGTCCAGGAGAGTCAAGTGGTTTCCAGTAGAGTCCAGGAGAGTCAAGTGGTTTCCAGTAGAGTCCAGGAGAGTCCAGGAGAGTCAAGTGGTTTCCAGTAGAGTCCAGGAGAGTCCAGGAGAGTCAAGTGGTTTCCAGTAGAGCCCAGTAGAGCCCAGTAGAGCCCAGGACAGCAGACGTGTTCAAACTATTCATCACATTGTAAGTGTTCACTCTTTTACAATAAATCTGGAGTTAACATTAAAATCAGGAAATTCTCTGAAACACAAACTAACTTTAAACTCTCTGAACTACGGAAGCCCAGAAGGACAACAAGCTAAGCTAAGCTAAGCTAACAGCATCTTCCTGCTTCCAGGACCTGGTCTGACTACGGGCGCCATGTTCCTTTCCAATTCTAAACATAACGAGCCAAATGATGGAGATATTTACAGTCTTCTCTTTAGATAAACACCAGAGCCATATACAGGTGGAGTTACACCAGTCAGACCAGAGCCATATACAGGTGGAGTTACACCAGTCAGACCAGAGCCATATACAGGTGGAGTTACACCAGTCAGACCAGAGCCATATACAGGTGGAGTTACACCAGTCAGACCAGAGCCATATACAGGTGGAGTTACACCAGTCAGACCAGAGCCATATACAGGTGGAGTTAGACCAGTCAGACCAGAGCCAAATACAGGTGGAGTTACACCAGTCAGACCAGAGCCATATACAGGTGGAGTTACACCAGTCAGACCAGAGCCATATACAGGTGGAGTTACACCAGTCAGACCAGAGCCAAATACAGGTGGAGCTACACCAGTAATACCAGTTAGACCAGAGCCATATACAGGTGGAGTTAGACCAGTCAGACCAGAGCCAAATACAGGTGGAGTTACACCAGTCAGACCAGTCAGACCAGAGCCATATACAGGTGGAGTTAGACCAGTCAGACCAGAGCCATATACAGGTGGAGTTACACCAGTTAGACCAGTCAGACCAGAGCCATATACAGGTGGAGTTACACCAGTTAGACCAGAGCTGAGCTAAAATAAAGACGTGCAGTTTGTTGGAAGTTTCAGGAAGTAGCAAAAGGAAAGCAGGATATGATGTCAGACTTCGTAAAACGTTCATAAAGGAAACATGCAAAACTCAAACAGGAACTGAGGGGTAACTTAGCAACAGGGTCCCCCTCCATGTGAGGTGAGAGTTGATTGACAGGTCTGTGATTGGTTGATTAAAAGGCGTGGGAACGGGTTAGCCCCTCCCCTTGCCTGCGGTCAGAGCCTATCAGAGCTCAGCAGTTGCCGGAGTTCCGGAACTCTCCGTTCTCTGTGATCTGCAGAGAGGACGTGTTGCTAGGCGACAGGCCGTTCCTCTGGGATGTCACGGCGTAACGCTCCTTCAGCTGAGCTAGCGCCGCCATTAGCCGCCCGTTAGCTGCATCCAGGCTGCAGATCCTCTTCTCCTGAGAGACAGACAGGCAGACAGACAGGGTGTCAGTACAAGACAAGTAAGACAAGGAGCTACAAGGAACTGTCTCAAACAGACAGACAGACAGACAGACAGACAGACAGAGAGGTAGTCAGACAGACAGGCAGTCAGACAGACAGACAGACAGACAGACAGACAGACAGACAGACAGAGAGGTAGTCAGACAGACAGGTAGTCAGACAGACAGGTAGACAGACAGACAGACAGACAGACAGACAGACAGACAGACAGACAGACAGACAGACAGACAGACAGGTAGTCAGACAGTCAGACAGACAGACAGACAGGTAGTCAGACAGTCAGACAGACAGACAGACAGGTAGTCAGACAGTCAGACAGACAGACAGACAGACAGACAGACAGACAGGTAGTCAGACAGACAGACAGACAGACAGACAGACAGGTAGACAGACAGACAGGTACCTGTGCCTCTATGATCTTCTGTTTGGAGTCGACCACAGCCTGCATGTCAGAGTGATCCTTCTTCAGCTCCTCCTCTACGGCCATCAACCTGCACAGGTCAAAGGTCAGACAGGTAAGGAGAGACAGACAGCTGTACAGACAGATAGAGATACAGACAGACAGACAGACAGACCTGCTGATGATGCTGTTCATCTGGAGATCTTTATCGTCCTGCAGACGCCTCAGTCTGCTCTCTGTGTCCTCCAACCGCACCTGAGACACACACACACACAGTCATCAGCTTATCTACAGTGTGACTGTAAGTGTGACTGTAGGTGTGTGACTGTAGGTGTGTGACTGTAGGTGTGTGACTGTAGGTGTGCGACGGTAGGTGTGTGACTGTAGGTGTGTGACTGTAGGTGTGTGACTGTAAGTGTGTGACTGTAGGTGTGTGACTGTAAGTGTGTGACGGTAGGTGTGTGACTGTAGGTGTGCGACGGTAGGTGTGCGACGGTAGGTGTGTGACTGTAAGTGTGTGACTGTAGGTGTGTGACGGTAGGTGTGTGACGGTAAGTGTGTGACTGTAGGTGTGACTGTAGGTGTGTGACTGTAAGTGTGTGACTGTGGGTGTGCGACGGTAGGTGTGTGACTGTAAGTGTGTGACTGTAGGTGTGCGACGGTAGGTGTGTGACTGTAAGTGTGACTGTAGGTGTGCGACGGTAGGTGTGTGACGGTAGGTGTGTGACTGTAAGTGTGACTGTAAGTGTGACTGTAAGTGTGTGACTGTAGGTGTGTGACGGTAGGTGTGCGACGGTAAGTGTGTGACTGTAGGTGTGTGACTGTAAGTGTGTGACTGTAAGTGTGTGACTGTAGGTGTGTGACTGTAGGTGTGCGACGGTAGGTGTGTGACTGTAAGTGTGTGACTGTAGGTGTGTGACTGTAAGTGTGTGACTGTAGGTGTGCGACGGTAGGTGTGTGACTGTAAGTGTGACTGTAGGTGTGTGACTGTAGGTGTGTGACTGTAAGTGTGTGACTGTAGGTGTGCGACGGTAGGTGTGTGACTAAGTGTGTGACTGTAGGTGTGTGACTGTAGGTGTGTGACTGTAAGTGTGTGTGACTAGGTGTGTGACTGTAAGTGTGTGAATGTAAGTGTGATTGTAGGTGTGTGACTGTAAGTGTGTGACTGTAAGTGTGTGACGGTAGGTGTGTGACTGTAAGTGTGACTGTAGGTGTGTGACTGTAAGTGTGCGACGGTAAGTGTGCGACGGTAAGTGTGTGACTGTAGGTGTGTGACTGTAGGTGTGTGACTGTAAGTGTGCGACGGTAAGTGTGCGACTGTAGGTGTGACTGTAGGTGTGTGACTGTAAGTGTGTGACTGTGGGTGTGCGACGGTAGGTGTGCGACTGTAAGTGTGTGACTGTAGGTGTGCGACGGTAGGTGTGTGACTGTAAGTGTGTGACTAAGTGTGACTGTAGGTGTGCGACGGTAGGTGTGCGACGGTAGGTGTGTGACGGTAGGTGTGTGACTGTAAGTGTGACTGTAAGTGTGTGACTGTAGGTGTGTGACGGTAGGTGTGTGACGGTAAGTGTGTGACTGTAGGTGTGTGACTGTAGGTGTGACTGTAAGTGTGTGACTGTAGGTGTGTGACTGTAGGTGTGCGACGGTAGTTGTAGGTGTGTGTGACTTTAGATGTGTGACTGTAGATGTGTGACTGTAGGTGTGCGACGGTAGGTGTGTGACTGAAAGTGTGTGACTAAGTGTGACTGTAGGTGTGCGACTGTAGGTGTGCGACGGTAGGTGTGTGACGGTAGGTGTGACTGTAAGTGTGTGACTGTAAGTGTGTGACTGTAGGTGTGTGACGGTAGGTGTGTGACGGTAAGTGTGTGACTGTAGGTGTGTGACTGTAGGTGTGACTGTAAGTGTGTGACTGTAGGTGTGTGACTGTAGGTGTGCGACGGTAGTTGTAGGTGTGTGTGACTTTAGATGTGTGACTGTAGATGTGTGACTGTAGATGTGTGACTGTAGATGTGTGACGGTAGATGTGTGACGGTAGATGTGTGACTTTAATTGTGTAACTGTAGGTGTGACTGCAGGTGTGTGACTGTAGGTGTGTGACTGTAGGTGTGACTGTAAGTGTGTGACTGTAAGTGTGTGACTGCAGGTGTGCGACGGTAGGTGTGTGTGACTGTATATGTGTGACTGTATATGTGTGACTGTAGGTGTGACTGTAGGTGTGTGACGGTAGCTGTGTGTGACGGTAGATGTGTGACGGTAGATGTGTGACTGCAGGTGTGTGACTGTAGGTGCCCTCCGAGGCAAACTTGTATTTGTGATGTTGGGCTATATAAAATAAACTGAATTGAATTGACTGCAGGTATGTGACTGTAGGTGTGCGACGGTAGGTGTGGCTGTAGGTGTGACTTTAGATGTGACTGTATGTGTGGGACTGTATATGTGTGACTGTAGATGTGTGACTGTGTGTGTGACTGTAAGTGTGTGGCTGTAGGTGGATCAGGTCTCAGCTGACACACCTGGTACTCCTGCAGCATGCGCTGGTTCTGCTGATCCTGGACCATCAGTCGGGCTTCACACTCGTCCTGCCGCATCGCTGCAACTCGCAACTTCTCCTGCAGCAACGCAATCTCTTGCTGGTACTGTACACACACACACACACACACACACACACACACACACACACACACACACACACACACACACACACACACACACACACACACACAAACAATCAAACCCAGTAGAACCAGTAGTACCAGTAGACCCAGTAGAACCAGTCGTCTCCTACCTTCTCGATGAGGGCGTCCTCATGGCGCTCATCCTCCGGCTCGCCGTAGGAAGAGGCGGAGTTCATGTTGAGCAGCCAGGCGGCCGTCCGGTCCAAAGCACAGGGAGATGGAGCCTGAACACACACACACACACACACACACAGTTACAGCAGCAATGGGTCAAAGGTCAAAGGTCAGAACAGGTGACCCCTACCTTGGCCGCGGGGCGCTGTTTCTCAGGGCTGTCTCCTTTAGAGGACGAGGACGTTTGTCTGAGCCGTGACTGACCGCTGCCCGGCCAATCAGGACTCGATGACATCATGCTGCCGGAGGCGGGGCGAGCAGGGTAGGCGGGGCCTCCACCGCCGCTCAGCATGCTGGGAGGAGTCCGACCTCGAGGAGGTCCAGGAGGAGCAGAGGAGGGGGGGGGAGGCTGGTCGATGCGTCTCTGAGGACCCGAGGTCTGACGAGAGGGGGCGGAGCCAGCTGAGGGGAGGAGCCACAGCAATGACATCATCAGGACATATATACTGTCACACACCTACAGTCACACATACTGTCACACTTACAGTCACACACTTACAGTCACACATACCGTCGCACACCTACAGTCACACACCTACAGTCGTGCACCTATAGTCACACACCTACAGTCACACACCTACAGTCGTGCACCTATAGTCACACACCTACAGTCACACACTTACAGTCACACATACTGTCACACACCTACAGTCACACATACTGTCACACTTACAGTCACACACTTACAGTCACACATACCGTCGCACACCTACAGTCACACACCTACAGTCACACATACGTCACACTTACAGTCGCACACCTACAGTCACACATACCGTCGCACACCTACAGTCACACATACGTCACACATATAGTCACACACCTACAGTCGCACACCTACAGTCACACATCTACAGTCACACACCTACAGTCACACATACGTCACACATATAGTCACACACCTACAGTCACACACTTACAGTCACACATACTGTCACACACCTACAGTCACACATACTGTCACACTTACAGTCACACATACTGTCACACTTACAGTCACACGCTTACAGTCACACATACCGTCGCACACCTACAGTCACACACCTACAGTCACACATACGTCACACTTACAGTCACACACCTACAGTCACACATACCGTCGCACACCTACAGTCACACATACGTCACACATATAGTCACACATCTATAGTCACACACCTACAGTCACACACCTACAGTCACACACTTACAGTCACACGCTTACAGTCACACATACCGTCGCACACCTACAGTCACACACCTACAGTCACACATACTGTCACACTTACAGTCACACGCTTACAGTCACACATACCGTCGCACACCTACAGTCACACACCTACAGTCACACATACGTCACACTTACAGTCACACACCTACAGTCACACATACCGTCGCACACCTACAGTCACACATACGTCACACATATAGTCACACATCTATAGTCACACACCTACAGTCACACACCTACAGTCACACATACGTCACACATATAGTCACACACTTACAGTCACACTTAGTCACACCTACAGTCACATACCTACAGTAACACACCTACAGTCACACATCTACACTGAGACAGGTCTAGGTACCTGTGAGAGTCTCAGAGAGAGACATGGCCGACAGCCCCACAGGCATCTGGGTAAGAAACGCCGGTTTGGTTGCCTCGGCGACGCCGTCCGAGGGTGTGGCGTCCGCCGGGTGTTGCAGTTGCCGCGGCGACGTGGCGGTCATGTGATACACGGGATTCTGGAAGGAAAGGGGGAGGAGTCCCGTCCTGCGCTGCCATTGGCCGTCGTCGAGGCCGTCGCTGGGGGAGGAGTCCTGCAGGTCGACCGGAGACAGACTGCGGCTGTCATTGGTCAGATCAGGCCCCTCCCTCCGGCTCTCATTGGTCATCTCAAAACCAGCTTCGTTCTCATTGGGCTCAGAATACGACGAGCTCGCCGCCGGGGAGCCCTGCAGTCCTGCAGGAAGTGACATCAGCACGACACCGAAGGTCAGATTCAGAGGTCAAAGGTCACATCCTGAGTTCAGGACAACAACAAAGGTCAAAGGTCACCTGATGCCGGCTGCAGACTGGATCCCTTGGTGACGAAGAACAAGTCTTTGTTCTCTGGAGTCGGAGAGGGAAGTCTGGTGAAGTCTACCAAACTACACACACACACACACACACACACACACACACACACACACACCCATTAGACGGGTTACTTCAAAGAAACAATGTATTCTTGTCCTAGTGAGTTATCCCAGTGTTATTACAATGTTGTATTACAGTGCTTTATTACAGTGTGTTATTGCAGTGTGGTATCAGTGTTTTATTACAGTGTTATCGCAGTGTGTTATTACAGTGTGTTATCAAAGTGTTTTATCACAGTGCGTTATCACAGTGCGTTATTACAGCGTGTTATTGCAGTGCGTTATCACAGTGTGTTATCACAGTGTGTTATCACAGTGTTTTATCACAGTGTGTTATCACAGTGTGTTATCACAGTGTGTTATCGCAGTGTTTTATCGCAGTGTTTTATTGCAGCGTGTTATTACAGTGTGTTATTACAGTGTGTTATCACAGTGTGTTATCGCAGTGTTTTATCGCAGTGTTTTATTGCAGCGTGTTATTACAGCGTGTTATTACAGTGCGTTATCGCAGTGTTTTATCGCAGTGTTTTATCGCAGTGTTTTATTGCAGCGTGTTATTACAGTGTGTTATTACAGCGTGTTATTACAGCGTGTTATTACAGTGTGTTATTACAGTGTGTTATCGCAGCGTGTTATCGCAGTGTGTTATCGCAGTGTGTTATCGCAGTGTGTTATCGCAGCGTGTTATCGCAGCGCGTTATCGCAGCGTGTTATTGCAGCGTGTTATCGCAGTGTGTTATTGCAGTGTGTTATCGCAGTGTGTTATCGCAGTGTGTTATCGCAGTGTTTTATTGCAGCGTGTTATTACAGTGTGTTATTACAGCGTGTTATTACAGCGTGTTATTACAGTGTGTTATTACAGTGTGTTATCAAAGTGTTTTATCACAGTGCGTTATCACAGTGCGTTATTACAGCGTGTTATTGCAGTGCGTTATCACAGTGTGTTATCACAGTGTGTTATCACAGTGTTTTATCACAGTGTGTTATCACAGTGTGTTATCACAGTGTGTTATCGCAGTGTTTTATCGCAGTGTTTTATTGCAGCGTGTTATTACAGTGTGTTATTACAGTGTGTTATCACAGTGTGTTATCGCAGTGTTTTATCGCAGTGTTTTATTGCAGCGTGTTATTACAGCGTGTTATTACAGTGCGTTATCGCAGTGTTTTATCGCAGTGTTTTATCGCAGTGTTTTATTGCAGCGTGTTATTACAGTGTGTTATTACAGCGTGTTATTACAGCGTGTTATTACAGTGTGTTATTACAGTGTGTTATCGCAGCGTGTTATCGCAGTGTGTTATCGCAGTGTGTTATCGCAGTGTGTTATCGCAGCGTGTTATCGCAGCGCGTTATCGCAGCGTGTTATTGCAGCGTGTTATCGCAGTGTGTTATTGCAGTGTGTTATCGCAGTGTGTTATCGCAGTGTGTTATCGCAGTGTTTTATTGCAGCGTGTTATTACAGTGTGTTATTACAGCGTGTTATTACAGCGTGTTATTACAGTGCGTTATTACAGTGTGTTATCGCAGCGTGTTATCGCAGTGTGTTATCGCAGTGTGTTATCGCAGTGTGTTATCGCAGCGTGTTATCGCAGCGTGTTATCGCAGCGCGTTATCGCAGCGTGTTATTGCAGCGTGTTATCGCAGCGTGTTATTGCAGTGTGTTATCGCAGTGTGTTATCGCAGTGTGTTATCGCAGTGTGTTATCGCAGCGTGTTATCGCAGCGCGTTATCGCAGCGTGTTATTGCAGCGTGTTATCGCAGCGTGTTATTGCAGTGTGTTATTGCAGTGTGTTATCGCAGTGTGTTATCGCAGCGTGTTATCGCAGCGCGTTATCGCAGCGTGTTATTGCAGCGCGTTATCGCAGCGTGTTATCGCAGTGTGTTATCGCAGTGTGTTATCGCAGTGTGTTATCGCAGTGTGTTATCGCAGCGTGTTATCGCAGCGTGTTATCGCAGCGTGTTATTGCAGCGTGTTATCGCAGCGCGTTATCGCAGCGTGTTATCGCAGCGTGTTATCGCAGTGTGTTATCGCAGTGTGTTATCGCAGTGTGTTATCGCAGCGTGTTATCGCAGCGTGTTATCGCAGCGTGTTATCGCAGCGCGTTATCGCAGCGTGTTATTGCAGTGTGTTATCGCAGTGTGTTATCGCAGTGTGTTATCGCAGTGTGTTATCACAGTGTGTTATTACAGTGTGTTATTGCAGTGTGTTATTGCAGTGTGTTATTACAGTGTGTTATCGCAGTGTGTTATTACAGTGTTATTGCAGTGTGTTATTGCAGTGTGTTATTGCAGTGTGTTATCGCAGTGTGTTATTGCAGTGTGTTATCGCAGTGTGTTATCGCAGTGTGTTATTACAGTGTGTTATCGCAGTGTGTTATTACAGTGTTATTGCAGTGTTATCACAGAGTGTTATCACAGTGTGTTATTACAGTGTGTTATTGCAGTGTGTTATTGCAGTGTGTTATTACAGTGTGTTATCGCAGTGTGTTATTGCAGTGTGTTATCGCAGTGTGTTATCGCAGTGTGTTATTGCAGTGTGTTATTGCAGTGTGTTATTGCAGTGTGTTATCGCAGTGTGTTATTGCAGTGTGTTATCGCAGTGTGTTATTACAGTGTGTTATCGCAGTGTGTTATTACAGTGTTATTGCAGTGTTATCACAGAGTGTTATCACAGTGTGTTATTACAGTGTGTTATCGCAGTGTGTTATTGCAGTGTGTTATTACAGTGTGTTATCGCAGTGTGTTATCGCAGTGTGTTATTGCAGTGTGTTATCGCAGTGTGTTATTGCAGTGTGTTATTACAGTGTTATCACAGTGTGTTATTACAGTGTGTTATTACAGTGTGTTATCACAGCTAACAGAACCCATGATACTCACCCTCCATCGAGTCCGACGCCACCCTGCAGGCCAATAGAGGGATTACAAGCCGCCAGAGGAGGGGAGAGGGGCGGGGACAGAGGGGGCGGGGACAGAGGAGGCGGGGACACCACACGCTGAGGCTCTGGAGACGACATGGCCACGCCCCCTGGGTTGACCACGCCTCCAGGGTTAGCCAGTGCCGCTGACACTTCTCTGATGATCCGAGGAAGAGGACCGAGCTTTGACAGGCACGACTGGAGACAGACAGACAGGTAGGGGAGGGTGTCAGACTGTCACCACTCTCTAAATATAAAGCTATAGCCAGCATCTGGTTAGCTTAGCTTAGCATGAAGACTGGAAACATCCACATGCCAGCGCCTCTAAAGCTCACTGTTGGGACTATTTCACTGTTGGGATTATTGGACTACCAGCAGACACACTGCTAGAATGGACTTTTTCATTAATTGATCATTGTTCACTGCCAGTGAGGATTGCTGATGGGATATTTATCATTTATTTGACTTGTACTGAATAGAAATTAGAGACATTATCTGTGTTGTTCCATCCAATCACGGAGCTTCGTGGGATTATGAGGAAAACATCTCAGTCTCCTACTCTGTTCAATCCAGAGCTTTACAGTCTCACTGGTGGAGTCTAAGAATTGTATTATTGTTGCTCACAGGACTAGACTGGGTCACCTGTTCAGGTGCGTTACCTGATCCAGCTCAGTCAGCAGGGTGTGCAGGCTGGACAGCTCTCGGCCGAGGTCGATGTATCCGTCAAAACCGGCGGTGTGGTTCAGTCCGTCAGGATTGGAGATCTCCTGCAGGAAACGCTGCATGCTGCTCCACTGCCGCTCCACGAAGTCGTTCATGAACAACATGTACTCCTCTTTAGTCCCAAACCTGCAACCACATACAGGTAACACACTCAGGTAACACACACAGGTAACACACACAGGTAACATGTACAGGTAACACACTCAGGTAACACACACAGGTAACATGTACAGGTAACACACACAGGTAACACACACAGGTAACATGTACAGGTAACACACACAGGTAACACACACAGGTAACACACTCAGGTAACACACTCAGGTAACATGTACAGGTAACACACTCAGGTAACACACACAGGTAACACACACAGGTAACATGTACAGGTAACACACTCAGGTAACACACACAGGTAACACACACAGGTAACATGTACAGGTAACACACTCAGGTAACACACACAGGTAACATGTACAGGTAACATGTACAGGTAACACACACAGGTAACACACACAGGTAACACACTCAGGTAACATGTACAGGTAACACACTCAGGTAACACACACAGGTAACACACACAGGTAACATGTACAGGTAACACACACAGGTAACACACTCAGGTAACATGTACAGGTAACACACTCAGACACTCAGGTAACACGTACAGGTAGCACATACAGGTAACACACTCAGGTAACACACTCAGATAACACACTCAGATAACACGTACAGGTAGCACATACAGGTAACACACTCAGGTACAAGCACAGGTAACACGTACAGGTAACAGTAACACATGCAGGTAACATGCAGGTACAAGCACAGGTACAAGCACAGGTAACACATACAGGTACAAGCACAGGTAACACGTACAGGTACAAGCACAGGTAACACGTACAGGTACAAGCACAGGTAACACGTACAAGCACAGGTAACACATACAGGTACAAGCACAGGTAACACGTACAAGCACAGGTAACACGTACAGGTACAAGCACAGGTAACACGTACAAGCACAGGTAACACGTACAGGTAACACGTACAGGTACAAGCACAGGTAACATGTACAGGTACAAGCACAGGTACACGTACAGGTACAAGCACAGGTACAAGCACAGGTAACACGTACAGGTACAAGCACAGGTAACACGTACAGGTACAAGCACAGGTAACACGTACAAGCACAGGTAACACGTACAGGTAACACGTACAGGTACAAGCACAGGTACAAGCACAGGTAACACGTACAGGTAACACGTACAGGTACAAGCACAGGTAACACGTACAGGTAACACGTACAGGTACAAGCACAGGTAACATGTACAGGTACAAGCACAGGTAACATGTACAGGTAACACGTACAGGTACAAGCACAGGTAACACGTACAGGTACAAGCACAGGTAACACGTACAAGCACAGGTAACACGTACAGGTAACACGTACAGGTACAAGCACAGGTAACATGTACAGGTACAAGCACAGGTACACGTACAGGTACAAGCACAGGTACAAGCACAGGTAACACGTACAGGTACAAGCACAGGTACACGTACAGGTACAAGCACAGGTACAAGCACAGGTAACACGTACAGGTACAAGCACAGGTAACACGTACAAGCACAGGTAACACGTACAGGTACAAGCACAGGTAACACATACAGGTACAAGCACAGGTAACACGTACAGGTACAAGTACTGTTGAGTTAATTATTATGATTTAATCGAATTACGTTACTTTGTCAGAAGAGAAAGAAAAGGAAAAAGAGAGAAAAAACTGCATGTCCCAGAATGCACCGCCAGTAGGCCAGTGCAGGCTGCTGATCGCTTAATTGGAAACACCTGCAAAGGGAAGCTCTGCCAGCAAACATTTCAGCTGAGACAGAGAGAGGGAAGGAGTCAACCGATGGTACAGCCCAAAGAAGCCACTGGTACTGTAGCTTTTATTTATTCATTTGTTGGCGAGAATTGTTTAAAGTTTATTTACATTTTGGTTGTATAACTTTTTGCTTTTTGTGTTCGAAGGTTTTCAACCTAGATGGACCAACCAGCCAACAATTGACAAATAAGAAAACAATAAAGATTGAGCTGTGTTGGAAACGAGTTGTCCCGTGCGTCCTTTGGGATCACATGTACCAGGTCATTGCAAGTTGGACCAAGAGTTGACCGAGAAATACATAGGAACTTGACAGTTGAAAACCACGCGAAGCAGCCTGGACTTGAGGATAAACGGCTTCAGACATCCAGACACAAGCTGTTGACGCAGAGGGAGTCAAAATGGCAGAAGACGCCCTGGGGAAGACGGTCAAGCAGCTCAAAAGAGAGAGGACCACTGCAAAAAGTAGCTTCACCAGACAGGCGAACTTCATGACCAGAGGGGTAAGCAGCATGCTTGAAGCAGAGTTGAAGGAGGAGTTCACTAAACTCTCAGACTGTTTTAGACAATTGCTTGATGCCAATGATGACTACAGGATTGGAGTGCTGGCTGAGATGCAAAAGCCAGAAGAAGAAGAAGAAGTTGCGCTTGAAAAGCAGGAAGAGGGCGACATTGAGAGGACAGAAAATGAAGCTGAGGCCAGATTTAAACAAGTAAAGGATACTGTCCAGATGAACCTGTGGTCAAGGTATGGCAAGGATGGACTCAGAATGGCAATCTTAGGAGCAGAAAATGCATGTGAGCAAGCAGATGGTGTAGTTGTGGAAAGTACTAAGTTGGAGTGCTATGAAGTGCACCTGACCCTCATGGAAAAGCGGATAGAGGAGCTCACCACAATGATGTCAGCGTGGGAGCGATGGATCCCTGCGTCATCAAAGGATGAGCTAAATAGCAGAGTCATGACTCTGAAAGCAGCAAGCCAAAAGTTTGAACATGGAAGAGCTGAATTCGTCACGGCACGGAGGATTGCAGAGGAAGCGCTAACCACAGAAGTTTCAGGAGGTGCGAGGGGGAGACCACTGCCCACACCAGCAACACCAATCGTGAAGCTCAAGCCAACCACTCTGCCCATCTTTAATGGCTGCAAAAGAGGATATCACAGATGGAGGAAAGACTGGGAGAGCCTTCAAAGGCAAGGAGAGCCAACTGGATCAGCTGAAGTCAAGAAAGTTCAGCTCCTGGATAGTGTGGAGGACAAGATTTCAAAGGACCTCAGACTTTCAACCTACCACACTGCGGAGGATATATTCAGAGTCATGGAGAACAGGTATGGCAACAAGTCAACCATCGCTATAGAAATCCTGGAGGAGCTGGAGAAGATACCATATGTGAGGGGGAGCCAGCCAAGGAAAGTCATTGACCTCATACAGGCTGTGGAGAGAGCCCTAGCAGATCTCACAGAGCTGGGAAACTCCGGAGCCATAAAGAACCCACTGGTAATTAAATCTATTGAGAGCAAGTTACCTGACTTTATAAAGAGAGACTGGCTAAAGTGTATGATCGATCCTGCAAATGATGTCACTACAGACAACCACTTTGACATGCTCTTAAAATTCCTAAAAAACCAGGAAGAAATTCTAGAGAGGCTTGAACAGCTAAGGATTGTGGAGAAGATGGAGAAATCAGACAATCCAGGAAAGAAATATGAGCGGAAATATGCTTCAACAAGAACCACGAAGACAGGAGACCTGGAGGATGTGTGTGGCGTGTGTGGTGATAGTGGACACACTAACAAGATTTTCTTCTGTCGGAAGTTCAAAGGGCTGAAGCTACCTGAAAAGAAGGATGCTTTAAAGAAATTGGGAGCATGCAGAAAATGTCTCGGATGCCACGATGACGATGGATATTGCAGAGATACCTTCCTATGCAGAAATAAAGACTGTAAAAAGGGAGGAGGCACCCCAGACCACCATTACTTTCTGTGCCCCAAAGGAGAACTGAGAAGGGGTGGAGAAGAAACGAGTGGAAAAGGCAGCAGAGGTAGAAGCAAGCTAACGGAGGAACAAGAGGAGCTCTTGTCTGAACTTTCCCCAGAACTAGCAGAACGGTGCAAAAAAGCTTTCACCAACAAAACCGCAGTTACAAACACTGCTAAAGACCAGTCGGAGCTTTTAAAGGAAAAGGGGCTGTCTGAACTTCCTGTCATCATGATGCTGATGGAGGTCACTGCAAATGCAGGGCAGAAGATTGGGGCTCTGATTGACCTTGCATCCGACACAAACTACATTACCCATAAGGCTGCTGACAGGCTGAAGTTACAAAGTGAGAAGATAACCTTAGTGGTGCACGGAGTTGGTGAAATGACCATGAAGGTGAACACTAAAAGATATGTCCTCAAAGTCAGAGTCAAAACTCCTCACGGAACAGAGAGGGCACATGAACTTGTCTGCTACGGCTTGGAGGAAATTGCCAGAGTGCACAAAGTAGTTGAACCTGAGAAGTTGCAGAAATTCTTCCCAGAGGTCGAGCTTGAGGAATTGAAGAGGCCAAAAGAAGTTGAACTACTCATTAGCCACCGAGAGGGGAGACTCGCCCCACAGAGGGTGAGAGTTGTAGGAGATCTTGTCTTATGGCAAAGTCCATTGGGTAAGACAGTGGGCGGAGCACACCCCGACTTGTTTGAGGAAGTAGAAGTAGCAGCACACGAGTCCAAAACACATTTTGCTCGCTCCATGAGGGCAGCCTCTGTCAAGTATGAAGAAATCATCAGGAGTTCAACACCTGAGGCAGCCCAGTCACAACCGGAGGATATGGCTCAAGCCAAGTTTACAGCTGCTGGTAGCCGCGACTTCCTGGAGTGGTGGAGGTGGGAAAGCATCGGAGCTGCATGTGAACCAAGATGTGGAGGGTGTCGATGCGGACAATGCCAACCAGGAGGAAAAGAAATGTCTTTGGGAGAGGAGAGGGAGCTTGAGATCATAAAAGAAGGTCTTACCTACACCAGAGAGGATGCTCATACAACATCGCCACATTGGGATGCAAGATATCCATGGACGGTAGATCCCACCTCTCTCCCCAACAACAAAGCTGCAGTGCAGGCTACATTCTTGAGGACCGAGAGGCAGCTGAAGAGAGAACCAGAGTGGCAAGATGCATATGCAACCCAAATCCATGAGATGGTTGAACGAGGGGCAGCCATAAAGCTCACTGAAGAAATCATGAAAAAGTGGAAAGGACCAGTGTGGTACGTAAGCCATCTGGTTGCACCAAACCCTCATTCAGTGACAACTCCAGTGAGAATTGTATGGAATAGTAGCCAGAAGTTCAAAGGCGTAAGCATGAACGATCTTCTTCTAAAGGGACCAGATGTTCTCAACCCTATCAGAGCTGTACTGCTGAGGTTCAGAGAGGGTGTGCATGCAGCTTTAGGGGACATCAAGAAAATGTACAACTCGGTATGGTTAGAGGAACGTGAGTTGCATTTGCATAGATTCCTTTGGAGGTACAGCCCAAATGAAGAGATAAGTGAATATGCCGTCACAAGAGTCAACATCGGAGACAAACCAGCCGGCTGCATTGCACAGGTAGCTATGAGGTTAACAGCCAGCCTGCCCATGTTTGCTCACTTTGAGGATGAACGGCGAGTCCTTGAAGAGGACAGTTACGTGGATGACCTCTTAACCTCCCACAATGACCTGCAGAAGTTGAACAAAATCACGGCAGGAGTTGAGGCGATCTTGAGAGCTGGAGGATTCATTCTCAAACCTTGGGTCCGGTCAGGGCAAAGTGGGAGGCGAGGCGCTGAAGCAGAAGTACTGGAAGGGGATGTGAAACAAAGTAAAACCTTTATTCTTCCAAATCAAATGAGGGATGAAGACAACAAAGCCCTGGGCATTGGGTATCAAGTGGAGGAAGACAAACTCTACATAATGACGTCAATTAACTTTTCCAAAAGGAAAAAGAAGATGAGAAGTGGCAAGGATCTTCTCAAACAAGAGGTGAGACCTGAGACACCTAACCCGCTGACTAGGAGGGGACTCCTAAGCCAAATAGCTGGACTGTATGACCCAATTGGCTTAGTTACACCCGCTAAACAGAAAGGGGCAATCCTTGTCAGGAAAGCGTTCCAGGAAGGTGGAGGTGGTAAGCTGACCCACGAAACCTGGGATAAACCTCTTTCAGAAGGCCTCAGAGAAGAAGCCATTCAGCTTTTTGAAGAGTATGTGCAGCTTGGACAGAATAAATTCCAAAGGAGCCTCACACCAGCGGACTGGACAGGTAAACCATGGGGGGTCACATTCTCGGACGGAAGTGACAAAACCTATGGAGCTGTAATGTATTTGAGGTGGGAGACAAGTCAAGGAATCAAAGTCCGATTTGTTGAATCGAAAGCCAAGCTTACACCGCTGGATCAAAAGGGAGAAGCAGTCAAAGCTGAGGTCTGTGGAGCTGTCTTTGCAGCCAGAATCAGGAAATATGTTGAAAAGCACGGAAGGATGGAGATTGAGAGATGGTTCCATCTAGTTGACAGTCAAACAGTCCTGGGGGCCATTCAAAGAGAAAGCTATGGTTACCAGTCCTTCTTCGCAAATAGAGTGGGCGAGATTCAGAAGGCTGGACCAGTGCAAGACTGGTGGTGGATACCTGGAGCTCTGAACATTGCTGACATCATTACAAGAGGCGGCACTCCTGAAGAGCTGAAGGAGAATTCCACATGGCAAAATGGGCCAGACTTCCTGAAGTGGCCAGTGGAGGAGTGGCCTAAAAAGTCTGCTGGAGAAGTCGCAGCTCATGCCAGGGAGAGTGTAAACAAACTCCAGAGGAAGGCATTCACAGCTGTGTTGACAAGAGCTCAAGCAGAAAGGAGCCGGAAAAATGAAAACCTGCGGGACCTGCATGGCAGCCAAGAAAGTCGACTGCAGGATGGGAAAACTGCATCAGACCCAAGTCCTCCTCTTCCAAGAAGGAAACCTGCTGGCTGGGTCATCAAAAATATTGTGGACGTGAGGAAGTTCAGTAGCTTGTCCAAACTGGTCAAGGTCATCGGCTGGGTGTGGCGAGCTGCACATAAGTGGCTGGAGAAGAAGGGCCAACCCAGAAGTCAGTCAAAGTGGGAGGCAATGTCCCTAAAGGAAAATACCAATGGAGCTGTGCTAACTGTGGAAGAACGCGAAGAGGCGCTCAGAGACCTCTTTCTCGCAGCTCAGGAAGGTACAACTTTTCCAGAGACAACTCTATGCAGATTAGCAGTGTACAAAGACTTTGACTCTGGACTTCTTGTCTGTGGAGGTAGAATTCAGATGTTTGATGATGACAAGACTGCAGTGCCAGTTTTGCCATATGAAGCATGGGTGTCTACATTGTTGGCACGAGAAGCCCATAACTCGAACCACGAGGTAGTGGCGGGGACCCTTCTCAGAACGAGGAAAAAAGCCTGGGTGATAAAAGGCAGAAGACTTGCCAAGAAAATAGTAGACAGCTGTGTGGTCTGCAGGAAAAACAAGGCAAAGCGATGTCAACAAATCATGAGAAGAGGCTCTTAACAAAAATCCCTGTGACAATTCTGCATAGGGATGTCAGACGCCTAGTCATCCTACTACCCATTGAAGAACAACCAGAGAAGTGAAAGACTGGTATGACCTCCCTGGGTTTAAAAAACCAGGAGCTCAAGTGGGAGGTGTTGAGTTAATTATTATGATTTAATCGAATTACGTTACTTTGTCAGAAGAGAAAGAAAAGGAAAAAGAGAGAAAAAACTGCATGTCCCAGAATGCACCGCCAGTAGGCCAGTGCAGGCTGCTGATCGCTTAATTGGAAACACCTGCAAAGGGAAGCTCTGCCAGCAAACATTTCAGCTGAGACAGAGAGAGGGAAGGAGTCAACCGATGGTACAGCCCAAAGAAGCCACTGGTACTGTAGCTTTTATTTATTCATTTGTTGGCGAGAATTGTTTAAAGTTTATTTACATTTTGGTTGTATAACTTTTTGCTTTTTGTGTTCGAAGGTTTTCAACCTAGATGGACCAACCAGCCAACAATTGACAAATAAGAAAACAATAAAGATTGAGCTGTGTTGGAAACGAGTTGTCCCGTGCGTCCTTTGGGATCACATGTACCAGGTCATTGCAAGTTGGACCAAGAGTTGACCGAGAAATACATAGGAACTTGACAAGTACTTTACATACATCCCAGAAGCGTCCTCATAATCAGAGCCCAGACCTACTTGCTGAAGTTGGCGAGGTTCTGGATGACCTTGGCGATGAGGGTCAGCGTTCTAGCGGAGCGCTCGTCGGGGAACTCCTGCATCAGGTCGAACAGCGACGGTGACATCACGGCCGGACACAGGAAGCGCAGGAACAACGAGGCGCTGATGAGCCGCTCGCTGAGGTCCGCTCGCCCACGGCTGCTGCACTCCTGACGCCACGACGCAAACACCTCCTTCAGCTCCCGGGGGAAGACCCTGAGGTAGAGGGGTTACTATTATTATTAAGAGTGTGTACAGAGTGAGTACAGTGTGAGTACAGAGTGTGTACAGTGTGTGTGTACAGAGTGTACAGTGTGTGTACAGTGAGAGTACAGTGAGAGTACAGTGAGAGTACAGTGAGAGTACAGTGAGTGAGTACAGTGTGTACAGAGAGTGTGAGTACAGTGTGAGTACAGTGTGAGTACACAGTGAGTACACAGTGTGAGTACACAGTGTGAGTACACAGTGAGTACACAGTGAGTACACAGTGAGAGTACACAGTGAGAGTACAGTGAGTACACAGTGAGAGTACAGTGAGTGAGTACAGTGTGTACAGAGAGTGTGAGTACAGTGTGAGTACACAGTGTGAGTACACAGTGTGAGTACACAGTGAGTACACAGTGTGAGTACACAGTGAGTACACAGTGAGTACACAGTGAGAGTACAGTGAGAGTACAGTGAGAGTACAGTGAGAGTACACAGTGTACAGAGTGTGAGTACAGTGTGTACAGAGTGTACACAGTGTGAGTACAGAGTGAGTACAGAGTGAGTACAGTGAGTACAGAGTGAGTACAGTGTGTACACAGTGTGAGTACAGTGAGAGTACACAGTGTGAGTACAGTGAGAGTACAGTGAGTGTACAGTGAGTGAGTACAGTGTGTACAGAGAGTGTGAGTACAGTGTGAGTACACAGTGTGAGTACACAGTGAGTACACAGTGTGAGTACACAGTGAGTACACAGTGAGTACACAGTGTGTACACAGTGTGAGTACACAGTGAGTACACAGTGAGTACACAGTGAGTACAGTGTGAGTACAGTGTGAGTACAGTGTGAGTACAGTGTGAGTACAGTGTGAGTACAGTGTGAGTACAGTGTGAGTACAGTGTGAGTACAGTGTGAGTACAGTGTGAGTACAGTGTGAGTACAGTGTGAGTACAGTGTGAGTACAGTGAGTGTACAGTGAGTGTACAGTGAGTGTACAGTGTGAGTACAGTGTGAGTGTACAGTGTGAGTACAGTGTGAGTACAGTGTGTGTACAGTGTGTGTACAGTGTGTGTACAGTGTGTGTACAGTGAGTGTACAGTGAGTGTACAGTGTGTGAGTACAGTGTGTGAGTACAGTGTGTGAGTACAGAGTGTGTGTACAGAGAGTACACAGTGTGTGTACAGAGTGAGTACAGAGTGTACTCTGTATATATCCGTGTACCTGTAGGAGTCCAGGATCTTGCAGAAGGCCAGTTCACAGCACATCCTCAGGTTGGCCTGATGCTCTGCGAGGTCGGAGGCTGCACAACGAGACGGGTCGACCTCACAGTTCTCATCTGACTCGTATAGAGCTTTAATGAACTCACCTGGACACACACACACACACACACACACACACACACAGTGAGAGCGGTTCCTCTGATGCCCTCCATAATAAACCTCTCTATTACAATAATAAACCTCTATAATAAACCTCTCTATTACAATAATAAACCTCTATAATAAACCTCTCTATTACAATAATAAACCTCTATTACAATAATAAACCTCTCTATTACAATAATAAACCTCTCTATTACAATAATAAACCTCTCTATTACAATAATAAACCTCTCTATTACAATAATAAACCTCTATAATAAACCTCTATAATAAACCTCTATTACAATAATAAACCTCTCTTGTAGGAGCGTTCGGTAAAATAACGCGCATTTTCGTAGTGTCACTTCATATCCTTTTATTGTATAACAGAAAAATAAATGAAAACTCCTCTTGAACAGAAAAAACCCGCTTTGTATCTAAATACGGTCTTAATGCGTTCTGTATGCGTTCTGTATGCGTTCTGTATGCGGTCTGTATGCGGTCTGTATGCGTTCTTTATGCGGTCTGTATGCGTTCTGTATGCGTTCTGTATGCGGTCTGTATGCGTTCTTTATGCGTTCTGTATGCGGTCTGTATGCGTTCTTTATGCGTTCTGTATGCGGTCTTTATGCGTTCTGTATGCGTTCTGTATGCGGTCTGTATGCGTTCTGTATGCGGTCTGTATGCGTTCTTTATGCGTTCTGTATGCGTTCTGTATGCGGTCTTTATGCGTTCTGTATGCGTTCTGTATGCGTTCTGTATGCGTTCTTTATGCGTTCTGTATGCGGTCTGTATGCGTTCTGTATGCGTTCTGTATGCGTTCTTTATGCGTTCTGTATGCGTTCTGTATGCGTTCTGTATGCGTTCTTTATGCGTTCTGTATGCGGTCTTTATGCGTTCTGTATGCGTTCTGTATGCGGTCTGTATGCGTTCTGTATGCGGTCTGTATGCGTTCTGTATGCGGTCTGTATGCGGTCTGTATGCGGTCTGTATGCGGTCTGTATGCGGTCTGTATGCGGTCTGTATGCGTTCTGTATGCGGTCTGTATGCAGTCTTTATGCGTTCTGTATGCGTTCTGTATGCGTTCTGTATGCGGTCTTTATGCGTTCTGTATGCGTTCTGTATGCGTTCTGTATGCGTTCTGTATGCGGTCTTTATGCGTTCTGTATGCGGTCTGTATGCGTTCTGTATGCGTTCTGTATGCGTTCTGTATGCGTTCTGTATGCGTTCTGTATGCAGTCTTTATGCGTTCTGTATGCGTTCTGTATGCGTTCTGTATGCGTTCTGTATGCGGTCTATATGCGGTCTATATGCGGTCTATATGCGGTCTTTATGCGGTCTTTATGCGTTCTTTATGCGTTCTTTATGCGTTCTGTATGCGTTCTGTATGCGGTCTGTATGCGGTCTGTATGCGGTCTGTATGCGGTCTGTATGCGGTCTGTATGCGGTCTGTATGCGGTCTGTATGCGGTCTGTATGCGGTCTGTATGCGTTCTGTATGCGGTCTGTATGCGGTCTGTATGCGGTCTGTATGCGTTCTGTATGCGGTCTGTATGCGTTCTGTATGCGTTCTGTATGCGGTCTGTATGCGGTCTGTATGCGGTCTGTATGCGTTCTGTATGCGTTCTGTATGCGGTCTTTATGCGTTCTGTATGCGGTCTGTATGCGGTCTGTATGCGTTCTGTATGCGGTCTGTATGCGGTCTGTATGCGGTCTGTATGCGGTCTGTATGCGGTCTGTATGCGGTCTGTATGCGTTCTGTATGCGGTCTGTATGCGGTCTGTATGCGGTCTGTATGCGGTCTGTATGCGGTCTGTATGCGGTCTGTATGCGTTCTGTATGCGGTCTGTATGCAGTCTTTATGCGTTCTGTATGCGTTCTGTATGCGTTCTGTATGCGTTCTGTATGCAGTCTTTATGCGTTCTGTATGCGTTCTGTATGCGTTCTGTATGCGGTCTTTATGCGTTCTGTATGCGTTCTGTATGCGTTCTGTATGCGGTCTTTATGCGGTCTTTATGCGTTCTGTATGCGGTCTGTATGCGTTCTGTATGCGGTCTTTATGCGTTCTGTATGCGTTCTGTATGCGTTCTGTATGCGTTCTGTATGCGTTCTGTATGCGTTCTGTATGCAGTCTTTATGCGTTCTGTATGCGTTCTGTATGCGTTCTGTATGCGTTCTGTATGCGTTCTGTATGCGGTCTATATGCGGTCTATATGCGGTCTATATGCGGTCTTTATGCGGTCTTTATGCGGTCTTTATGCGTTCTTTATGCGTTCTTTATGCGTTCTTTATGCGTTCTGTATGCGTTCTGTATGCGTTCTGTATGCGGTCTTTATGCGTTCTGTATGCGTTCTGTATGCGGTCTGTATGCGGTCTGTATGCGTTCTGTATGCGTTCTGTATGCGTTCTTTATGCGTTCTGTATGCGTTCTGTATGCGTTCTTTATGCGTTCTTTATGCGTTCTGTATGCGTTCTTTATGCGTTCTGTATGCGTTCTGTATGCGTTCTTTATGCGTTCTGTATGCGTTCTTTATGCGTTCTTTATGCGTTCTGTATGCGTTCTGTATGCGTTCTGTATGCGGTCTTTATGCGTTCTGTATGCGTTCTTTATGCGTTCTTTATGCGTTCTTAATGCGGTCTGTATGCGTTCTGTATGCGTTCTGTATGCGTTCTGTATGCGGTCTGTATGCGGTCTGTATGCGGTCTGTATGCGGTCTGTATGCGGTCTGTATGCGGTCAGTATGCGGTCTGTATGCGGTCTGTATGCGGTCTGTATGCGTTCTGTATGCGGTCTGTATGCGTTCTGTATGCGTTCTGTATGCGTTCTGTATGCGTTCTGTATGCGGTCTGTATGCGGTCTGTATGCGGTCTGTATGCGGTCTGTATGCGTTCTTTATGCGTTCTTTATGCGTTCTTAATGCGTTCTGTATGCGTTCTGTATGCGTTCTGTATGCGTTCTGTATGCGGTCTTTATGCGTTCTGTATGCGTTCTGTATGCGTTCTGTATGCGTTCTGTATGCGTTCTGTATGCGGTCTGTATGCGTTCTGTATGCGGTCTGTATGCGTTCTGTATGCGGTCTGTATGCGTTCTGTATGCGGTCTTTATGCGTTCTGTATGCGGTCTGTATGCGGTCTGTATGCGTTCTGTATGCGTTCTGTATGCGTTCTGTATGCGTTCTGTATGCGTTCTGTATGCGGTCTGTATGCGTTCTTTATGCGTTCTGTATGCGGTCTGTATGCGTTCTGTATGCGTTCTGTATGCGGTCTGTATGCGTTCTGTATGCGTTCTGTATGCGTTCTGTATGCGTTCTGTATGCGGTCTGTATGCGTTCTGTATGCGTTCTGTATGCGTTCTTTATGCGTTCTGTATGCGTTCTTTATGCGTTCTGTATGCGGTCTTTATGCGGTCTTTATGCGTTCTGTATGCGGTCTGTATGCGTTCTGTATGCGGTCTGTATGCGTTCTTTATGCGTTCTGTATGCGTTCTTTATGCGTTCTGTATGCGTTCTGTATGCGGTCTTTATGCGTTCTGTATGCGTTCTGTATGCGGTCTGTATGCGTTCTTTATGCGTTCTGTATGCGTTCTGTATGCGTTCTTTATGCGTTCTGTATGCGGTCTGTATGCGTTCTGTATGCGGTCTGTATGCGGTCTTTATGCGTTCTGTATGCGGTCTGTATGCGTTCTGTATGCGGTCTGTATGCGTTCTGTATGCGTTCTGTATGCGTTCTGTATGCGTTCTGTATGCGTTCTGTATGCGGTCTGTATGCGTTCTGTATGCCTTCTGTATGCGGTCTGTATGCGTTCTGTATGCGTTCTTTATGCGGTCTTTATGCGTTCTGTATGCGTTCTGTATGCGTTCTGTATGCGTTCTTTATGCGTTCTGTATGCGGTCTGTATGCGGTCTGTATGCGTTCTGTATGCGTTCTGTATGCGTTTAAAAATAGGTTCCCCTTCCGCTCTCTAAACAAAACACACCTGCCTGCACTCAGGTGACTTCTATATATAACGTTGACGCCCCCTGACATCATTGCGTCATCAAAACATAACGAATCAAAACAGACAGGTAAAACACAAATCATATAATGGCTTCTACATCTCTATTACAATAATAAACCTCTATAACAATAATAAACCTCTATAATAAACCTCTATTACAATAATGTTGTGTAGTGGTGTGTAGTGGTGTGTAGTGTTGTGTAGTGTTGTGTAGTGGCGTGTGATGTTGTGTAGTGTTGTGTAGTGGCGTGTGATGTTGTGTAGTGTTGTGTAGTGGTGTGTGATGTTGTGTAGTGGTGTGTAGTGGTGTGTAGTGGTGTGTGATGTTGTGTAGTGGTGTGTAGTGGTGTGTGATGTTGTGTAGTGGTGTGTGATGTTGTGTAGTGGTGTGTGATGTTGTGTAGTGGTGTGTAGTGGTGTGTGATGTTGTGTAGTGGTGTGTAGTGGTGTGTGATGTTGTGTAGTGGTGTGTGATGTTGTGTAGTGTTGTGTAGTGGTGTGTGATGTTGTGTAGTGGTGTGTAGTGGTGTGTGATGTTGTGTAGTGGTGTGTAGTGGTGTGTAGTGGTGTGTGATGTTGTGTAGTGGTGTGTGATGTTGTGTAGTGGTGTGTGATGTTGTGTAGTGTTGTGTGGTGGTGTGTGGTGGTGTGTGATGTTGTGTAGAGGTGTGTAGTGTTCAGTTGTGTGACTTTTTACATAACAATAGTTTATTTGAGGAGTTTCAGTCAGGATTTAGAAAGCATCATAGCACAGAGACAGCACTAGTGACAATTACTAATGACCTTCTAGTTGCATCAGATAGGGGACTTGTCTCTGTACTTGTCCTGTTAGACCTTAGTGCAGCATTCGACACCATTGACCATGACATCTTATTACAGAGACTAGACCAGTCGATTGGTATTAAAGGTACAGCATTAAGCTGGTTTAAGTCGTATTTATCAGATAGATCTCAGTTTGTATTTGTAAACGATGAGGCCTCGATGACCACCGCCGTTCGTCATGGAGTTCCACAAGGTTCTGTGCTTGGACCAATTTTATTCACCTTATATATGCTTCCTTTAGGCAATATTATCAGAAAACACTCCATAAACTTTCACTGTTATGCCGATGATACTCAACTATATCTGTCAATCAAGCCAGATGAAATCCACCAGGTCGCTAAACTTCAAGCGTGTCTTAAAGACATCAAGACCTGGATGACCTGCAACTTCCTGTTGCTGAACTCTGACAAGACTGAAGTCATTCTACTCGGCCCAGAACACCTCAGAAATCAACTATCTGACGATATGGTTTCCCTGGATGGCATCGCTCTGGCATCCACCACCACCGTAAGGAATCTCAGAGTTATTTTTGACCAGGACCTATCCTTTGGCTCCCACGTGAAACAGATCTCAAGGACTGCCTTTTTTCACCTACGGAACATCTCAAAGATCCGGCACATCCTGTCTCAAAGCGATGCAGAAACATTGATCCACGCATTTGTTACTTCAAGACTGGATTACTGTAACTCCGTATTATCAGGCTGCTCCGGAAAGTCCCTTGGGTCTCTCCAGCTGATCCAGAATGCTGCAGCTCGTGTACTAACAAGGACTCGGAAGAGAGATCACATTACTCCTGTACTAGCTGCTCTCCACTGGCTTCCTGTAAGATCGAGAATCATATTTAAAATCCTCCTCCTCACCTATAAAGCCTTAGCTGGTGATGCACCATCATATCTTAAAGAGCTTATAGTGCCATATTACCCCACTAGAGCGTTACGCTCACTGAATGCAGGGTTACTTGTGGTTCCCAGAGTCTTAAAAAGTAGGTTGGGGGCTAGAGCTTTCAGTTATCGGGCTCCTCTTCTGTGGAATCAGCTTCCACTTTCAGTCCGGGGTGCAGACAGTCACCTCATTTAAGAGTAGACTTAAGACTTTCCTCTTTGATAGCGCTTATAGTTAGGGCTGTTTCAGGCTTATAGTTAGGGCTGGCTCAGGTTTGCCCTGGTCCAGCCCCTAGATATGCTGCTATAGGCCTAGACTGCTGGGGGACATTTTAGGATACACTGAGCTCCTCTTCTCTTCCTCTTTCACTCCTCTTCTCTTCCTCTTTCACTCCTCCTCTCCTCTTCTTTCTCTCCATCTGGATAAACTATTGTCTCTTCAATGCACATTACTAACTCTACTTTCTTTTTCCATGGATTCATGGCTGCCTGGAAGCGGTCCTGCCCCGGGTCCTACCCCGGGTCCTGCCCCGGGTCCTGCCGCCCCCCCACCCACCCCTCCTGCCATGGATCCATGGCTGCCTGGAACTGGTCCTGCCTGCTGCCATGGCCCTGCTGATGGAACCGGCCTGGAACCGGTCCTACCTGCTGCCATGGCCCTTCTGATGCCCCCCTCCTCTCTACCTCCTTCTGCTTCATGGATCGTGGATTATCTGTATCATGGACCATGCCTAATACTCATTATATGAATAATTTCTGTCATATTCATGTAATGTGCTGTAACTACGCTATTCATTCTGGCCACATGACATCTATTGCTTCTGTCCATCAGGAGAGGGATCCTCCTCTGTTGCTCTCCCTCAGGTTTCTTCCCTTGTTTCCCTGTGAAAGGGTTTTTACTATCTTTTAGGGGAGTTTTTCCTGATCCGATGTGAAGTCCCGGGACAGGATGTTATGTGTAGAGATTGTAAAGCCCTCCGAGGCAAACTTGTATTTGTGATGTTGGGCTATATAAAATAAACTGAATTGAATTGAAGTGTAGTGTTGTGTAGTGGTGTGTGGTGGTGTGTAGTGGTGTGTAGTGTTGTGTAGTTGTGTGTACCGAGGGCGTCCTGCAGGTACTTCTGTCCAATCAGCTTCAGGTATTCTTCGATGCTCTTTGTTGCCAGAGTGTTTTCTCTGAAGATCAGTTGGTCATTGTCACGGCAACGGTCCACCTCTGACATCATCAGGTCTGTCAAGAAGTCCTGCAGGAAAAACATGAACATCCCATAATCATGTGGTGGAGTCTCTGTCCTCTCCCTGCCTTCCACTACGCTACGTCAGTTTGTCCACTGGACAGTTTAAACGTTAGTTTAGTTAGTTTCTAGAGTTAAACTCTCTCTAGAGTTTAACTCTAGAGAGAGTTTAACTCTAGAAACTAACTAAACTAACGTTTAAACTGAATGAGTTCAGTTTCAGCTGCTGGACCTGAATGAGTTCACCTGGAAATACACGGTTCAGTCACGGCTGTGTGTTCAGGTGCAGTGGACGAGGGCACGGTGGGGGCGGGGTCATGCACGGTGGGCGGGGACATGCAGAGTAGGAGGGGTCACGCACAGTGGGTGGGGTTACCTATGGGGTTGTGCGTTCATGTCTAGTGGGCGAGGGCACGGTGGGGGCGGGGTCATGCACGGTGGGCGGGGACATACAGAGTAGGAGGGGTCACGCACAGTGGGAGGGGACATGCCCGGTGGGCGGGGTTACCTTGGCCTTCCCCGTGCTGTGCAGGATGTGCACCAGCGCGGCAGCCAGCTCCTCCTTGGCCCTCAGGCTGATGGAGGCCTCCAGCGTGTTGCACAGCAGCAGGTAGTTGGCGCTGATGTACTCTGCGAACTCTTTGTACTGCTCCATGGGCAGGATGACCACGCTCTGGTAGCGCGCCTTCACCCGCACCGTCGGCACGGACGACTTCCCTGAAACAGGAAGTCAGTGAGCCTCAACACCCGGGACGAGTTCACCCTCCAGAGCGACTCAGGGAGCCGGCTCTCCCAACAGAGAGGCTGACGCTGCGTTTACACCAAACGCGTCAGGATGTTACTCGCGCCTGAAAGGGGCGTGGCTTATCTCCCTAAAAACAGTTTGTGACGCAGCATGGAGGTGTTTGTGACGCAGCATGGAGGTGTTTGTGACGCAGCATGGAGGTGTTTGTGACGCAGCATGGAGGCGTTTGGTGTGACGCAGCATGGAGGTGTTTGTGACGCAGCATGGAGGCGTTTGGTGAGACGCAGCATGGAGGCGTTTGGTGTGACGCAGCATGGAGGCGTTTGGTGAGACGCAGCATGGAGGCGTTTGGTGAGACGCAGCATGGAGGCGTTTGGTGAGACGCAGCATGGAGGCGTTTGGTGAGACGCAGCATGGAGGCGTTTGGTGAGACGCAGCATGGAGGCGTTTGGTGTGACGCAGCATGGAGGCGTTTGGTGTGACGCAGCATGGAGGCGTTTGGTGAGACGCAGCATGGAGGCGTTTGGTGAGACGCAGCATGGAGGCGTTTGGTGAGACGCAGCATGGAGGCGTTTGTGACGCAGCATGGAGGCGTTTGGTGTGACGCAGCATGGAGGCGTTTGTGACGCAGCATGGAGGCGTTTGGTGTGACGCAGCATGGAGGCGTTTGGTGTGACGCAGCATGGAGGCGTTTGGTGAGACGCAGCATGGAGGCGTTTGTGACGCAGCATGGAGGCGTTTGGTGTGACGCAGCATGGAGGCGTTTGGTGTGACGCAGCATGGAGGCGTTTGGTGAGACGCAGCATGGAGGCGTTTGGTGTGACGCAGCATGGAGGTGTTTGGTGAGACGCAGCATGGAGGCGTTTGGTGTGACGCAGCATGGAGGTGTTTGGTGTGACGCAGCATGGAGGTGTTTGGTGAGACGCAGCATGGAGGTGTTTGGTGTGACGCAGCATGGAGGCGTTTGGTGTGACGCAGCATGGAGGCGTTTGGTGAGACGCAGCATGGAGGCGTTTGGTGTGACGCAGCATGGAGGCGTTTGGTGTGACGCAGCATGGAGGCGTTTGGTGAGACGCAGCATGGAGGCGTTTGGTGTGACGCAGCATGGAGGCGTTTGGTGAGACGCAGCATGGAGGCGTTTGGTGAGACGCAGCATGGAGGTGTTTGTGACGCAGCATGGAGGCGTTTGGTGAGACGCAGCATGGAGGCGTTTGGTGAGACGCAGCATGGAGGCGTTTGGTGTGACGCAGCATGGAGGTGTTTGGTGTGAGCGCAGCATGGAGGTGTTTGGTGAGACGCAGCATGGAGGCGTTTGGTGTGAGCGCAGCATGGAGGTGTTTGGTGTGATGCAGCATGGAGGCGTTTGGTGAGACGCAGCATGGAGGCGTTTGGTGAGACGCAGCATGGAGGCGTTTGGTGTGATGCAGCATGGAGGCGTTTGGTGTGATGCAGCATGGAGGTGTTTGGTGAGACGCAGCATGGAGGCGTTTGGTGTGATGCAGCATGGAGGCGTTTGGTGTGACGCAGCATGGAGGTGTTTGGTGAGACGCAGCATGGAGGCGTTTGGTGTGATGCAGCATGGAGGCGTTTGGTGTGATGCAGCATGGAGGCGTTTGGTGAGACGCAGCATGGAGGCGTTTGGTGTGATGCAGCATGGAGGCGTTTGGTGTGACGCAGCATGGAGGTGTTTGGTGTGATGCAGCATGGAGGCGTTTGGTGTGATGCAGCATGGAGGTGTTTGGTGTGATGCAGCATGGAGGCGTTTGGTGTGATGCAGCATGGAGGCGTTTGGTGAGACGCAGCATGGAGGTGTTTGGTGTGACGCAGCATGGAGGTGTTTGGTGTGACGCAGCATGGAGACGTTTGGTGTGAGGCAGCATGGAGGCGTTTGGTGTGAGCGCAGCATGGAGGCGTTTGTGACGCAGCATGGAGGCGTTTGTGACGCAGCATGGAGGCGTTTGTGACGCAGCATGGAGGTGTTTGTGACGCAGCATGGAGGTGTTTGTGACGCAGCATGGAGGCGTTTGATGTGAGCGCAGCATGGAGGCGTTTGGTGAGACGCAGCATGGAGGCGTTTGGTGAGACGCAGCATGGAGGCGTTTGGTGAGACGCAGCATGGAGGCGTTTGTGACGCAGCATGGAGGCGTTTGGTGTGACGCAGCATGGAGGCGTTTGGTGAGACGCAGCATGGAGGTGTTTGTGACGCAGCATGGAGGCGTTTGGTGTGACGCAGCATGGAGGCGTTTGGTGTGACGCAGCATGGAGGCGTTTGGTCAGACGCAGCATGGAGGCGTTTGGTGTGACGCAGCATGGAGGTGTTTGGTGAGACGCAGCATGGAGGCGTTTGGTGAGACGCAGCATGGAGGCGTTTGGTGAGACGCAGCATGGAGGCGTTTGGTGTGACGCAGCATGGAGGCGTTTGGTGAGACGCAGCATGGAGGTGTTTGTGACGCAGCATGGAGGCGTTTGGTGAGACGCAGCATGGAGGCGTTTGGTGAGACGCAGCATGGAGGCGTTTGGTGTGACGCAGCATGGAGGTGTTTGGTGTGAGCGCAGCATGGAGGTGTTTGGTGAGACGCAGCATGGAGGCGTTTGGTGTGATGCAGCATGGAGGCGTTTGGTGAGACGCAGCATGGAGGCGTTTGGTGAGACGCAGCATGGAGGTGTTTGGTGTGATGCAGCATGGAGGCGTTTGGTGAGACGCAGCATGGAGGTGTTTGGTGAGACGCAGCATGGAGGTGTTTGGTGTGATGCAGCATGGAGGCGTTTGGTGAGACGCAGCATGGAGGCGTTTGGTGAGACGCAGCATGGAGGCGTTTGGTGTGAGCGCAGCATGGAGGTGTTTGGTGTGATGCAGCATGGAGGCGTTTGGTGTGATGCAGCATGGAGGCGTTTGGTGTGATGCAGCATGGAGGCGTTTGGTGTGATGCAGCATGGAGGCGTTTGGTGAGACGCAGCATGGAGGTGTTTGGTGTGACGCAGCATGGAGGTGTTTGGTGTGACGCAGCATGGAGACGTTTGGTGTGAGGCAGCATGGAGGCGTTTGGTGTGAGCGCAGCATGGAGGTGTTTGGTGAGACGCAGCATGGAGGTGTTTGTGACGCAGCATGGAGGTGTTTGTGACGCAGCATGGAGGCGTTTGATGTGAGCGCAGCATGGAGGCGTTTGGTGAGACGCAGCATGGAGGCGTTTGGTGTGAGCGCAGCATGGAGGTGTTTGGTGAGACGCAGCATGGAGGCGTTTGGTGAGACGCAGCATGGAGACGTTTGGTGTGAGGCAGCATGGAGGCGTTTGGTGTGACGCAGCATGGAGGCGTTTGGTGTGACGCAGCATGGAGGCGTTTGGTGTGAGCGCAGCATGGAGGCGTTTGGTGAGACGCAGCATGGAGGCGTTTGTGACGCAGCATTGAGGTGTTTGTGACGCAGCATGGAGGCGTTTGGTGTGACGCAGCATGGAGGCGTTTGGTGTGAGCGCAGCATGGAGGCGTTTGGTGTGACGCAGCATGGAGGCGTTTGGTGTGAGCGCAGCATGGAGGCGTTTGGTGTGAGCGCAGCATGGAGGTGTTTGGTGTGATGCAGCATGGAGGCGTTTGGTGAGACGCAGCATGGAGGTGTTTGTGACGCAGCATGGAGGCGTTTGTGACGCAGCATGGAGGCGTTTGGTGAGACGCAGCATGGAGGCGTTTGGTGAGACGCAGCATGGAGGCGTTTGGTGAGACGCAGCATGGAGGCGTTTGTGACGCAGCATGGAGGCGTTTGGTGAGACGCAGCATGGAGGTGTTTGGTGAGACGCAGCATGGAGGTGTTTGGTGAGACGCAGCATGGAGGCGTTTGTGACGCAGCATGGAGGCGTTTGGTGAGACGCAGCATGGAGGCGTTTGGTGAGACGCAGCATGGAGGCGTTTGGTGAGACGCAGCATGGAGGCGTTTGTGACGCAGCATGGAGGCGTTTGGTGAGACGCAGCATGGAGGCGTTTGTGACGCAGCATGGAGGCGTTTGGTGAGACGCAGCATGGAGGTGTTTGGTGAGACGCAGCATGGAGGCGTTTGGTGAGACGCAGCATGGAGGCGTTTGGTGAGACGCAGCATGGAGGCGTTTGGTGAGACGCAGCATGGAGGCGTTTGGTGAGACGCAGCATGGAGGCGTTTGGTGAGACGCAGCATGGAGGCGTTTGGTGAGACGCAGCATGGAGGCGTTTGTGACGCAGCATGGAGGCGTTTGGTGAGACGCAGCATGGAGGCGTTTGGTGAGACGCAGCATGGAGGCGTTTGGTGAGACGCAGCATGGAGGCGTTTGGTGAGACGCAGCATGGAGGTGTTTGTGACGCAGCATGGAGGCGTTTGGTGAGACGCAGCATGGAGGCGTTTGTGACGCAGCATGGAGGTGTTTGTGACGCAGCATGGAGGCGTTTGGTGAGACGCAGCATGGAGGTGTTTGTGACGCAGCATGGAGGCGTTTGGTGAGACGCAGCATGGAGGTGTTTGTGACGCAGCATGGAGGCGTTTGGTGAGACGCAGCATGGAGGCCACCTACCTCGGCTGGTGCTCGGCGTGCTGACGGAGTACCACTTCTCCAGCAGCTGCCTGCCGCTCACCATGGCGACCGGGATGTTGACCAGCCCCACGTAGCTGCTCTTGTCCTTCTTCCTCTTCCGGTCCGTGTCCTTGTAGAGGTGCAGAGTGATGGAGGCCACGGCCGGCAGGCTGCTGAAGTCAAAGCGCTCTCCCCAGAAGATGTTGTCCGTCTTCAGCTTACAGGACGTCCGAGCATAGAGACTGTCATCCAGACACAGCTCACAGAAGTACCTGTAGTACACAAATACTACACTGTCATCCAGACACAGCTCACAGAAGTACCTGTAGTACAAATACTACTGTTACTACACATCCAGACACATGTTAAAAGTGAAGCAGCCGCTCAGTGTGGCGCCCTCTATCTCTACATGAGTGATGTGCAGTGAAGCAGCCACTCAGTGTGGCGCCCTCTATCTCTACATGAGTGATGTGCAGTGAAGCAGCCGCTGGGTGTGGCGCCCTCTATCTCTACATGAGTGATGTACAGTGAAGCAGCCGCTGGGTGTGGCGCCCTCTATCTCTACATGAGTGATGTACGGTGAAGCAGCCGCTGGGTGTGGCGCCCTCTATCTCTACATGAGTGATGTACGGTGAAGCAGCCGCTGGGTGTGGCGCCCTCTATCTCTACATGAGTGATGTACAGTGAAGCAGCCGCTGGGTGTGGCGCCCTCTATCTCTACATGAGTGATGTACGGTGAAGCAGCCGCTGGGTGTGGCGCCCTCTATCTCTACATGAGTGATGTACAGTGAAGCAGCCGCTGAGTGTGCCGCCCTCTATCTCTACATGAGTGATGTACAGTGAAGCAGCGGTACCGTTTCTTGGCCGGCAGGTCCTTGGCCTCGATCACCCACACCGTCAGGACGTTCTCCAGCCTGCGGCTGTTGTCTTTGTTGGGGTGCACAGCTCTCCTGAGGTTCTCCATCCATTTATCTCTCTCCGCCGCCGAACGACACGAGAAGCACTTTGTTCCCGTCGAAGTCGTGACCTAGGAGACGGGGTCAGAGGTCGGGGTCAGAGGGCGAGGTTACGCGGGGAGGCTCAGGCGTGATTGGGTGTTGGGTGCATCACCTCGAAGCAGTAGTCCTGTCCCAGCAGGGACGAGTGGACCGGTTTGATGATCACTGATTGGTCCATCCTGAGCTCCAGAGAGGACACACAGCCGGCGCTCAGCAACGACTCCTGACTCCCACAGTGAAGCCGCCGCATCACACACCTGATAGAGATGAGGAGACATGTCCTACAGACTGATCAATGTCCTCAAGAGACTCAGCAATGTCCTCAAGAGACTGATACATGTCCTCAAGAGACTGATACATGTCCTCAAAGAGACTGATCAATGTCCTCAATGTCCTCAAGAGACTGATCAATGTCCTCAATGTCCTCAAGAGACTGATCGTGTCCTCAAGAGACTGATCAATGTCCTCAAGAGACTGATCAATGTCCTCAATGTCCTCAAGAGACTGATCAATGTCCTCAAGAGACTGATCAATGTCCTCAATGTCCTCAAGAGACTGATCGTGTCCTCAAGAGACTGATCAATGTCCTCAAGAGACTGATCAATGTCCTCAAGAGACTGATCAATGTCCTCAAGAGACTGATCAATGTCCTCAATGTCCTCAAGAGACTGATCGTGTCCTCAAGAGACTGATCAATGTCCTCAAGAGACTGATCAATGTCCTCAATGTCCTCAAGAGACTGATCGTGTCCTCAAGAGACTGATCAATGTCCTCAAGAGACTGATCAATGTCCTCAAGAGACTGATCAATGTCCTCAATGTCCTCAAGAGACTGATCAATGTCCTCAAGAGACTGATCAATGTCCTCAAGAGACTGATCAATGTCCTCAAGAGACTGATCAATGTCCTCAATGTCCTCAAGAGACTGATCAATGTCCTCAAGAGACTGATCAATGTCCTCAAGAGACTGATCAATGTCCTCAAGAGACTGATCAATGTCCTCAATGTCCTCAAGAGACTGATCGTGTCCTCAAGAGACTGATCAATGTCCTCAAGAGACTGATCAATGTCCTCAAGAGACTGATCAATGTCCTCAAGAGACTGATCAATGTCCTCAATGTCCTCAAGAGACTGATCGTGTCCTCAAGAGACTGATCAATGTCCTCAAGAGACTGATCAATGTCCTCAATGTCCTCAAGAGACTGATCGTGTCCTCAAGAGACTGATCAATGTCCTCAATGTCCTCAAGAGACTGATCGTGTCCTCAAGAGACTGATCAATGTCCTCAAGAGACTCATCAATGTCCTCTAGAGACTGACAGACAGACAGACAGACACACAGACCTACACATACAGACACACACACACACACACACACACACACACACACACACACACACACACACACACACACACACACACACACACACACAGACAGACACACAATGTTGTTCTCCTTCTCTGTTCTGTATATATCTATCTTTCTCTTTCTCTCTCTTTTCCAGGATTGTAATTCATCTCTTGGATTATTTAAATGAAGCAGTTTTGCTTCCATCTTTTCCCGTTAGGTAGCCGGTTCGATCCCCAGTCCCCCCATAGCTCACATGTCAAAGTGTCCCTGAGCAAGACACTGAACCCTAAATTGCTCCCCGGGCGCCTCACAGGGCTGCCCACTGCTCCTTAAGATACCAAGGATGGGTTAAATGCAGATAATACATTTCATGTACGTATGTACTATGACAAATAAAAAGGATTATTATTTTTTCTATTTTTCTTTCAATGCTTTAGGGCTCCAACACTTTTCAGCAGGTCATTTCTCTTTTCTGTATTTGAGCTATTTTAGCTTTCAGCATTCCAACGCATCTTCACAAGGAAATACATTTTCTAGTTGTCTCATGTTATGGTCTCATGTTATGGTCTCACGTGATTGTCGAACATTATCTCTCCTGAAGAGGCGATTCTGGTGGCCGTCCATGGACACGGACACATGCGCCTTTGTCCTGGCTTGCACGGTGTGTGCGCGCAGTAAGTCCTCTCACCAGCCTTCCACGGGCCTACGCCATCCCCTTCCGGTCCCGCGGCATCCTTGGAGCCACATTGGTCTACACCGCGTTCCACATTATTATGCAAATTACACTTTGCTCAGATTTTCCTAAATAGTAATGCACAGTCAGTCAGTATCATTTTCAAGTCATCAACTGTTAGAGTATAAGTCAAATTCTATTGAACAAACCTCCTAATGATAACAGTATTTTTTTCAAAAATAAAAAACTCAAAATGCAGTGTTCCAAATTATTATGCAGAATTTCAGAATTTCAGAGTTTCAAGATATTTTATAGGTTGTAAAGAACAAAAAATTGTCATTTGTTGAATTTGCAGCATTAGGAGGTCATATTTACTGAAATCAAGAAAAGTTTGAATCCAAAACATCTGAACAGGTCAAGTTACATGTTAACATAGGACCCCTTCTTTGATATCAACTTCACAATTCTTGCATCCATTGAACTTGTGAGTTCTTTGATAGTTTCTGCTTTAATGTCTTTGCAGGATGCCATAATAGCCTCCCAGAGCACCTGCTTGGATGTGAACTGCCTTCCACCCACATAGATCTTTTGCTTGATGATGCTCCAAAGGTTCTCAATAGGGTTAAGGTCAGGGGAAGATGGGGGCCACACCATGAGTTTCTCTCCTTTTATGCCCATAGCAGCCAATGCCCCAGAGGTATTCTTTGCAGCATGACATGGTGCATTGTCATGCATGAATATGATTTTGCTACGGAAGGCACGGTTCTTCTTTTTGTACCACAGAAGAAAGTGGTCAGTCAGAAACTCTACATACTTTGCCGAGGTCATTTTCACACCGTCGGGGACCCTGAAGGGGCCTACCAGCTCTCTCCCCATGATTCCGGCCCAAAACATGACTCCGCCACCTCCTTGTTGATGTCTCAGCCTTGTTGGGACATGGTGGCCATTCACCAACCATCCACTACTCCATCCATCAGGACCATCAAGGGTTGCACGGCACTCATCCGTAAACAAAACAGTTTGAAAGTTAGTCTTCATGTAGTCCTGAGCCACTGCAACCTTTTTTGCTTGTGAGCTTGGTTTGGGGGTGGCCGAATAACAGGTTTAAGGACACTTGCAAACCTCTTGAGCATCCTACATCTTGAAGTTGGCGAGACTCCAGAGGCACCAGCGGCTTCAAACACCTGTTTGCTGCTATTCAATGGCATTTTAGTGGCTGCTGTCTTAACCCTACGCATTTGTTTGGCAGAAATCTTCCTTATTTTGCCTTTGTCTGAACGAACCCGCTTGTGCTGTGAATCGGTGACAAATTTCTTCACCGTCCGATGATCACGCGCAATTCTTTTGGAAATATCCAATGTTGTGATACCTTGACCAAGGTATTGCACTATGTGCCGCTTTTCAGCAGCAGAGAGATCCTTTTTCTTCCCCATTTTGCCTGAAACATGTAGCTTGCTTAATAATGTGGAACATCCTTCTTAACCCTTCGTCCACGGAGCCCGCGGTTTCGCGTGGTGACACTTGAAACTTTTCTCTAAGTTTCTAAAATATTCACAGCACCCCGATAATACATCGCAAAAATATAATTTTACGTCTGGCGGAAAGAGACGGCTTCCTGCTTCCGGGTGCCTGCCCAGGCAGAGCCCAGCATAATTTTAACATCATCAAGCAAGCGAAAGGGCAGCAGTGTGTCATCTGACGCTGAAAAAAAAAAAAAAAAAAATCCTTCTCTGTGATTTGTTGAGTCATATGTCCGTCGCCATTTCGTGAACTAAACAACCAATGTACACTCAGGAAAATCTCAAAAGGACAACCCACTTGAGCATGTTCACACTACAGTTTACAATCAGAGAAAATCAACGACAAAGAGATTCAACACGGAGGAAGCAAAGCGCATGATTCTGGAGAGCAGCGAGGAGGACGACGACACCGCGTCAGAGCTCGAAGGCTTTATTTCTTCTGAGGAAGATGGGTAAGTGTTGTTACTAAACTTTGTTACGTGTCTGTAAGGCTGCATGGTGCAAACTAGTAATGTGTACACTGTGCACGAGAGCATGAGAGCCAGCCACGCGGTGCACACTGCTTCTCACGTTACTACGTCATGATCTGAGTAATATTTATACACAGTCTGCTTTGTACAACACTCTGCTTCACGTTACTACCACAGTCATGATCTGAGTAATATTTATACACAGTCTGCTTTGTACAACACTCTGTTCACGTTACTACCACTAATATTTATACATCCAATGCGGAGCCCTATGCTGAAATTACTACCACAGTCATGATCTGAATAATATTTACACAACCAATGTGGAGCATTCTGCTCAATCTTTACGTCATCTTTCTTTCAACTGACTAGTATTGATTTATTTTACAGAGAGGAGCACCAGCCGCCCCGACCAGCCTGGCCAGCAAAGAGGCAGCGTGTTGGACGGCAACTACCACGACCAGCAAAGAGGCAGCGCGTTGACCGACGACTAAAGACACCATCTCCAGCAAACAGGGCGCGTGCTGCCCGGCGACTGCTTTCACCTCAGGCCAGATCAAGAAAGACAGCAGCACGTGCACCACCTGCACCTACGCTGTCCTGGAGGACGGATGAAGACCCGGACACTGCTCCCCCCGTCATCAAGTTCCAGCCCGGACACCAGGTCCACATGTCAGTGCCACAGCAACACCCATTGAACTCTTCAAACTGTTCTTCCAACTAAGTCCACGGTGGGTCGCAGGGTTTGCGAGCTTTGCAGCATGAAGAAAGTGAGAAAAGACACGGCGTGGAAGTGCGAGGCGTGTAACGTTCCCCTCTGCCTGCAGCTGAACAGAAACGGTTTCCATGACTGGCATGCCATGGCATGAGGATATGCCATTGAAGCATATATACTTGTATATTGTAAATGGTCTAGTCTTTGTTCTGTTTTATATTTCTGAATATATATTCTGTACATATTTTCTTTCTTTTTTTATAATACATATTTTTATTTAAAAAAAAAAAAAATTGTTGTGATGGTCATTTTTCATTTGCACACACTCCATGAAGCTTTATCTGCACTATGAAGTCATTTCTCAGTCCCATTTTTATCATTTTGGTGAAAGCTGTGAAAGACCATATTTCTACTCAAAAAACGATAATAAAAACTTTAGTTTTAGACATTTATTTACATGTATCTACCATTTTATTCATATATTTCACTGCTTTTGTGAACCTAAAACCTTTGGTAAACCAATTGCCATCACCTAAACAGAGTCACCACCTGAGTAAAGTTAGGTTTTTTCAAGCGATATGAAGAATTTCCAAAAATCGAGATTCCATTTTTCAGCTTTAGTGTCACATTATAAAGTTTTTTTCTTTACACTTTTGCCTTACGACAATGGTGCCTCATTATATAGATAGCTGAGATTGTTCTGCAATTTATGATGTAAAACATGGGTATATATCTTATATGCAAGTGCCTTAAAAGGTGAATCTAAGAAAATTATGTCAAATCGAGAAAATCGACTGAAAATGACCTCCAGTGTGCAGTGAGTTAAGTAGTTTTCCTTTGATTGGGCTCACCTGGCAAACTAATTATTATTATTACTATTTGGATGATTTCAATCATCCAAATAGCCCTGAGACACAATACCATCCATGAGTTTCATTGAAAAACCAAAAAATTTATGTTTATGACCCTTAAATACAATTTGCCTAATAATGTGGAACGCGGTGTAGACTTCGTGACTGGCCTTCCTCCTTCTCGGGGTAAGACAACCATTCTCACTATAGTCGACAGATTTTCCAAGGCTGTACATTTTGTGCCTCCACCTAAACTCCCTACAGCCGCTGAGACTGCCGACCTCCTGGTTAACAACGTGGTCCGGCTCCATGAAACCCCACCGACATCGTCTCCGTCCGTGGACCACAGTTTACGTCACAGGTATGGAAGGCCTTCTGTCGAGCTATTGGGGCGTCTGTCAGTCTCTCATCAGGATATTATCCACAGACTAAGGGACAAGCGGAGCGAGCAAACCAGTACCTCGGAGCAGCACTTCGGTGTGTCACAGCCCTCATCCTAGTGTGAGCATCTTCCCTGGATTGAGTATGCCCACAACTCGTGGTGCTACAGGATTGTCCCCTTTTGAGTGTTCCTTGAGGTATTAGCCACCACTATTTCCAGTCCATGAGGAGGAGATTGCAGTACCGTCGGTCCAAGCACATCTTCGTCGTTGTCGCAGGGTGTGGAGAGGCGGGCTTGGCTCTACTACGATCTGCCAAACACAACAAGCGCATCGCTGACCGGCATCGGACCCCAGCACCAGAATACCTCCCAGGTCAGAGAGTTTGGTTGTCTACTAAAGATATTCCGTTACAGACTACCTCCAAGAAACATACTCCCCGTTACATTGGGCCCTTCGTGATAGACGCTATCATTAACCCTTCTGCCATTAGACTCAAACTACCTGCCTCCCAGAGGGTTCACCCAACATTCCATGTCTCCCAGTTGAAACCTGTCTCTGTCAGTCCAGTTTGCCCTCCAGTCGCTCCCCCTCCACCCACCCGGATCATTGATGACCACCCTGCCTACACCGTACGGCGAATCCTGGACGTGCGCCGTCTGGGCCGGGGTCACCAATACCTCGTGGACTGGGAGGGATATGGCCCCGAGGAGCGGAGCTGGATCCTGGACCCTTCCCTCATTTGGGATTTCCACAGGAACAAGCCTGGTGAATCGCCTGGAGGCTCTCGTTGAGGGGCGGTACTGTCACGGCCAGGCCTCCGGCCTGCACTGTGTGTGGGAGGGGCGTGGCCTCCGGCCTGCACTGTGTGTGGGAGGGGCGTGGCCTCCGGCCTGCACTGTGTGTGGTAGGGGCGTGGCCTCCGGCCTGCACTGTGTGTGGGAGGGGCGTGGCCTCCGGCCTGCACTGTGTGTGGGAGGGGCGTGGCCTCCGGCCTGCACTGTGTGTGGTAGGGGCGTGGCCTCCGGCCTGCACTGTGTGTGGTAGGGGCGTGGCCTCCGGCCTGCACTGTGTGTGGTAGGGGCGTGGCCTCCGGCCTGCACTGTGTGTGGTAGGGGCGTGGCCTCCGGCCTGCACTGTGTGTGGTAGGGGCGTGGCCTCCGGCCTGCACTGTGTGTGGGAGGGGCGTGGCCTCCGGCCTGCACTGTGCGTGGGAGGGGCGTGGCCTCCGGCCTGCACTGTGCGTGGGAGGGGCGTGGCCTCCGGCCTGCACTGTGTGTGGTAGGGGCGTGGCCTCCGGCCTGCACTGTGTGTGGTAGGGGCGTGGCCTCCGGCCTGCACTGTGTGTGGGAGGGGCGTGGCCTCCGGCCTGCACTGTGTGTGGTAGGGGCGTGGCCTCCGGCCTGCACTGTGTGTGGTAGGGGCGTGGCCTCCGGCCTGCACTGTGTGTGGGAGGGGCGTGGCCTCCGGCCTGCACTGTGTGTGGTAGGGGCGTGGCCTCCGGCCTGCACTGTGTGTGGTAGGGGCGTGGCCTCCGGCCTGCACTGTGTGTGGTAGGGGCGTGGCCTCCGGCCTGCACTGTGTGTGGGAGGGGCGTGGCCTCCGGCCTGCACTGTGTGTGGGAGGGGCGTGGCCTCCGGCCTGCACTGTGTGTGGTAGGGGCGTGGCCTCCGGCCTGCACTGTGTGTGGTAGGGGCGTGGCCTCCGGCCTGCACTGTGTGTGGGAGGGGCGTGGCCTTCTGATTACACTCACCTCACCTGCTCAAGCAACCAAGCTGCCTTCAATCCACGAATCACCCTGCAGTACATCTACCCCGGTTCCTCATCCAGTCGTCGCCAGATCGTTGTCCGACTAGCCTGGTAGAGACTGCTCCTGGCTGCTCTGTTGGCAAATTACTTCTGAGATTGAACCTAACTGTTTTTGCCTCTGACCCTGTCTTTTTGTTCAGTCATCCGTCCTCCGGTTCCCCAGTCTGTCTGCCGTCCCCCGCTGCATTTCCCTGTCATCCCCTGGCAATAAACCATTTCCTCCTTCAACTCTCTGGTCTGCGTTTGGGTCCTCCACCACACATCGTAACAGTGATTGTCTAATGTTCTGATTCTGACAGGAAACGTTCTTCTTCTCCAGAAGGAGTCTGATTGACAGATGGTTCGTCCAATCACCCGCCCAAAAGACGGAGTGACTGATCTCACTCTGAAGGGAAGGGAGGTTCCGCCCACTTGTTATTGACATCTTTCCCCCCCAAATATGAACTAATGATGATTCAGTTATTACATTATTATATAATGTTATAATAATTATATTACACAGTTATTACACGAATGTATTTCATCAAATTAACCGGAATGTGTGAGATGATGTTAAATACTGTGACCTCTGACCCACACAGACAGACACACACAGAGACACACACACACACACACAGAGACACACACACACACACACACACACACACACACACACACAAACACACACATGCACAGTTCCTCCGTTAGCTCTTCATTATTTCAAAGAGCTGCTAATGTTAGCAGCTTACAGCGCTAACTCTTCTGGGTTATCTGTGTGTGTGTGTGCTGCTCCTTAACCTTGTTTAGCTAAACATGTTGGCTAAGAGCATGTGTCTAGCCTAGCCACATGCTAACTGTGTGCAGACTGAAGCCAGTCTCACACACACACACACACACACACACACACACACACACACACACACACACACACACACACACACCATGTATAGTCATGCAAATCAGGTGGAAGACGCCAACCCCCCAACACACACACACACACACACACACACACACTCTGCTGCACATTGATCTATTCAGAGGACAAAGGCTGTTTAATGCGTGCAGAGGATCGCTGCAAATACTCACCGATCATCCTGTGTGAATGAGGAGGAGGAGGAGGAGAGGGGGAGCAAGAGGAGGAAGAGGAGGAGGAGAGGGGGTTATGGACCCATGTTCTCCTTCAGCAGGAGGAGGAGGGGAAGAAAGATGGAGAAGCTGCTGATCCTGACGCCTTTTGGTCGAAGGACCTGTCTCTCTCTCTCTCTGTTAGCTTGCTGCTACCGATGCTACGCGGCTTCAGCTGCTCTCTCTGTCACCAGTGGCCCCTCCCCTCAGCAAGCTGCCCCACTTCCTCTCTTCCTCCTTCTTTTCTTCTCTCCTCTCCTCCTCTCCTCAGGAGGAGTGGGCGTGTTCTCCACGACCAACAGGTCCAGGTGTGACATCACACCTGGACCTGTTGGTCGTGACCTTGGAAACACCACGGTTCTGATTGATCACCCTGTGACACGCCTCTGACAGCTGATTGATTGATCACCCTGTGACACGCCTCTGACAGCTGATTGATTGATCACTCTGTGACACGCCTCTGACAGCTGATTGATTGATCACTCTGTGACACGCCTCTGACAGCTGATTGATTGATCACCCTGTGACACATTGATTGATCACCCTGTGGGCGGGTCCTACCTGGTGTCGCCGGTGTTCAGGTCCGTCCTCACGCTGCTGGAGCGACTCAGTTTGGGCTGCGAGCGAGACCGCCGGAGAGACTGCTTCAGCCTCCTGGAGAGGAAGCCCTGAGGAAGACGAGGAGGCATGATGATGAGGAGGAGGGCATGAGGAAGAGATAGCCTGAGCCCTACAGAGGAACCCTGAGACCCTGAGATGCTGGAGGCGCTGGAGTTGTTGGGCTGTCTTGGCTGACACGCCTCTTCAATGTCTCATGGGGGTCAGGAACATGGACTGATGACCGGGGGGCTGGCTCATCTTCAAGAAGGGGGACCGGAGAGAGTGAACTATCAGGGTGTCACACTGCTCAGCCTCCTGGGGTGAGCTTATGTCAGGGTGCTGGAAAGACCCGCTGGAACGGCCATCCGGTCTCTGTCCTGCAGTAGGAGCTGAGTTCCTGTCCTCGATGTGGTCCTGTTTGCCTCCTCAGACCGTGACCTCCAGTGTGAAGCGGCGGGGATGTTTCCTCTGTAGGACTCTTAGAGATAGAGTAAGGAGATGAGTTTCCTCTGTAGGACTCTTAGAGATAGAGTAAGGAGATGAGCTTCCTCTGTAGGGCTCAGCCTTAGAGATAGAGTAAGGAGATGAGTTTCCTCTATAGGACTCTTAGAGATAGAGTAAGGAGACGAGTTTCCTCTGTAGGACTCTTAGAGATAGAGTAAGGAGATGAGCTTCCTCTGTAGGACTCTTAGAGATAGAGTAAGGAGATGAGTTTCCTCTGTAGGACTCTTAGAGATAGAGTAAGGAGATGAGCTTCCTCTGTAGGACTCTTAGAGATAGAGTAAGGAGATGAGTTTCCTCTGTAGGACTCTTAGAGATAGAGTAAGGAGGTGAGTTTCCTCCTTAGGACTCTTAGAGATAGTAAGGAGGTGAGTTTCCTCCTTAGGACTCTTAGAGATAGAGTAAGGAGATGAGTTTCCTCTGTAGGACTCTTAGAGATAGAGTAAGGAGATGAGTTTCCTCTGTAGGACTCTTAGAGATAGAGTAAGGAGATGAGTTTCCTCTGTAGGACTCTTAGAGATAGAGTAAGGAGATGAGTTTCCTCTGTAGGACTCTTAGAGATAGAGTAAGGAGACGAGTTTCCTCTGTAGGACTCTTAGAGATAGAGTAAGGAGACGAGTTTCCTCTGTAGGACTCTTAGAGATAGAGTAAGGAGATGAGTTTCCTCTGTAGGACTCTTAGAGATAGAGTAAGGAGATGAGTTTCCTCTGTAGGACTCTTAGAGATAGTAAGGAGATGAGTTTCCTCTGTAGGACTCTTAGAGATAGAGTAAGGAGATGAGTTTCCTCTGTAGGACTCTTAGAGATAGAGTAAGGAGATGAGTTTCCTCTGTAGGACTCTTAGAGATAGAGTAAGGAGATGAGTTTCCTCTGTAGGACTCTTAGAGATAGAGTAAGGAGATGAGCTTCCTCTGTAGGACTCTTAGAGATAGAGTAAGGAGATGAGTTTCCTCTGTAGGACTCTTAGAGATAGAGTAAGGAGATGAGCTTCCTCTGTAGGACTCTTAGAGATAGAGTAAGGAGATGAGTTTCCTCTGTAGGACTCTTAGAGATAGAGTAAGGAGATGAGTTTCCTCTGTAGGACTCTTAGAGATAGTAAGGAGGTGAGTTTCCTCCTTAGGACTCTTAGAGATAGAGTAAGGAGACGAGTTTCCTCTGTAGGACTCTTAGAGATAGAGTAAGGAGATGAGTTTCCTCTGTAGGACTCTTAGAGATAGAGTAAGGAGACGAGTTTCCTCTGTAGGACTCTTAGAGATAGAGTAAGGAGACGAGTTTCCTCTGTAGGACTCTTAGAGATAGAGTAAGGAGATGAGTTTCCTCTGTAGGACTCTTAGAGATAGAGTAAGGAGATGAGTTTCCTCTGTAGGACTCTTAGAGATAGAGTAAGGAGATGAGCTTCCTCTGTAGGACTCTTAGAGATAGAGTAAGGAGATGAGTTTCCTCTGTAGGACTCTTAGAGATAGAGTAAGGAGATGAGTTTCCTCTGTAGGACTCTTAGAGATAGAGTAAGGAGATGAGTTTCCTCTGTAGGACTCTTAGAGATAGAGTAAGGAGATGAGTTTCCTCTGTAGGACTCTTAGAGATAGAGTAAGGAGATGAGTTTCCTCTGTAGGACTCTTAGAGATAGAGTAAGGAGATGAGCTTCCTCTGTAGGACTCTTAGAGATAGAGTAAGGAGATGAGTTTCCTCTGTAGGACTCTTAGAGATAGAGTAAGGAGATGAGTTTCCTCTGTAGGACTCTTAGAGATAGTAAGGAGGTGAGTTTCCTCCTTAGGACTCTTAGAGATAGTAAGGAGATGAGCTTCCTCTGTAGGACTCTAGAGATAGAGTAAGGAGGTGAGTTTCCTCTGTAGGACTCTTAGAGATAGAGTAAGGAGGTGAGTTTCCTCCTTAGGACTCTTAGAGATAGTAAGGAGGTGAGTTTCCTCCTTAGGACTCTTAGAGATAGTAAGGAGGTGAGTTTCCTCCTTAGGACTCTTAGAGATAGTAAGGAGGTGAGTTTCCTCCTTAGGACTCTTAGAGATAGTAAGGAGGTGAGTTTCCTCCTTAGGACTCTTAGAGATAGTAAGGAGGTGAGTTTCCTCCTTAGGACTCTTAGAGATAGTAAGGAGGTGAGTTTCCTCCTTAGGACTCTTAGAGATAGTAAGGAGGTGAGTTTCCTCCTTAGGACTCTTAGAGATAGTAAGGAGGTGAGTTTCCTCCTTAGGACTCTTAGAGATAGTAAGGAGGTGAGCTGCTCCTCCTTGTTGAAAGGGGTCAGCTGAGGTGGTTCAGGTCCAGATGAAGACCAGGACTCGCTGGAGGGTTAGATCTCCGGCTCTGGACCAGAATGATCTGGACATGTTGCGGTGAGAGGGAAGCCGGATGATGATGGATGGATATAATATTGTCATTGTATTTTGATTATGATATATTATTTACAATATATTATCACCATTTTGATTTATATATAATATTATTATTAATAATATATACTATTATTACTATTTTATATCATTATTAATATATATTATTATCACTGTTTTGATTATATCATGTTATTATGGGTTGTGGAGACTTTGGGATGATGTCATCAGTGGACGATCTACAGCTCCTGTTACCATGGAAACGTCAGGCGGATCACAGTTGGGAGGCTGTGTGTGTGTGTGTGTGTGTGTGTGTGTGTGTGTGTGTGTGTGTTCACCGTGACTCTGGAGGTGGGCGTGTCCACAGCGGAGCTACTGGGCATGCTCAGTCGGCGGAATCGTCTCTCAGGAGCATCTGGAACAGACAGAGAGCATCATGGGGGATTATTTGATTAATAACAACATGTCTTTATTTGATAACAGTAAACATTAATAACATTAACAACATGTCTTTATTTGATAACAGTAAACATTAATAACATTAACAACATGTCTTTATTTGATAACAGTAAACATTAATAACATTAACAACATGTCTTTATTTGATAACTGTAAACATTAACAACATTAACAACATGTCTTTATTTGATAACAGTAAACATTAATAACATTAACAACATGTCTTTATTTGATAACTGTAAACATTAATAACATTATTATTATTATTATTAGCCAAGAGGCTATTTTTCCTGTCGTCCCGAGAGGCAGACGTTACAAAACAAACCTACAAACAGAAATAGATTAAATAATAAAGTTATACATGTTGAGTCTTTACAATGCGTACACAAACAACGAGTAGAGATCATATTCATATACGTAGTGTCATCATTCAGTAACAGACACACAAACAATGATGACTATATGAATATGACTGAAGACAAGATGATGAACAGAACATGAAATATATTCAGTCAACAAGTAAACAACAACAAGAGACATGCAGGTAGATGATGGTCAAGACAGACAGACAGCTGACAACAGACAGACAGACAGACAGACAGACAGCCAACAGACAGACAGCTGACAACAGACAGACAGACAACAGACAGACAGACAGACAACAGACAGACAGACAACAGACAGCAGACAGCTGACAACAGACAGACAGACAACAGACAGACAGCTGACAACAGACAGACAGACAACAGACAGACAGCTGACAACAGACAGACAGCTGACAACAGACAGACAAGTCGGATTAGTGTTACATTTTTGAAAAATGTAGCTTTAGACCAAGCACCTCTTTTCCCTGCACAACGGTGTAGAATAATAATAATAAGAATAAACATTAGAATAACAATAGGTCCTCGACTCTGACTACGTCAGTGCTCGGGCCCTAATAATAATTAAAGCTGCACTGGGCGTTCTGGCGGGAGAATGTCTGCAAACATCGGACACGAGTTAGAGGTTTTATTCCTGCAGGCTTCCTGTAACCACTGTGTGGCGCTAGACAACATGAATTATGTTATATCAACTGTAAATGTCATGTTGATCGGATGCTGTTTGTCACATAACACTGACTGCCTGTCGCCAGTAGGTGGCACTGTGACTGAGTGGAAATAGGCTGGACATACTCAGGCCGTGACTTTCATTAAGCGTAGCAAGTTTGGGGCAGATTGGAGCGAGTCCAGTGGAGTTACATGAGCTTGTTGTTAAATGGCTAATCAAGTAAAATGGCCGCTGTTCCGTCAAACGTAAAGCCTAGAAATAGACTAAAATGAATGGGGAAATCACACAAAAATCACAATGGCCAACTTCCGGTACGGTTTAGAGCAGGGGTGTCAAATATACGGCCCGTGATTGTAAGACATGCATGGTAACCATTGAACCACAGACACAATTGGTCACAGCACTGACTTTACTAAACATATTGCTCAACTGCGAGGGAATCTGCAGAGGAGCCCAGGCAGGTAAACAGTGGGCTGATGTCTGCATGTGAAAAATGTAAATGTTTCTTAAATTAACTCTACGTCACTGTCTCTTAGCTCTTAGCTTTTAGTTTCTTTTAACTTGTCTTGTTCTGTGTTTTCTGTCTGTAACTATGTGTTTTTTATGCTGCTGCCTGTCTTGGCCAGGTCTCCCTCGAAAAAGAGATTTTTAATCTCAATGGGACTTCCTGGTTAAATAAAGGTTTAAATAAAAAATAAAAAAATTGTTGGTCTTTATGTTTCTAGTTTATTGAAGAAAGTTAAAATAGAGTTTATCATCCAAAAACCTTCACCAATGATTTAAACAGAGAGTAATATTGTCATTATGTATGCGTTATTATGCTGTGATTTTACTGGTCCGGCCCACTTGAGGGCAGCATGCGGCCCCTTCACTAAAATGAGTTTGACACCCCTGGTTTAGAGCATGGTTCCGAGAGTCATCATGTGTTACACTTGCCTAACTTTCATAGTTCATATATGTGTGGAAGTGTGGAAGGGGTCCATGAGGTTGTGACCATCCCAAGCCACAAAGAAATCTGCTTTTTTTTTCACGGTGAATGATGCGTTGGCACGGCAACAGCGTGCAACGAGAACTTACAATAGTCGTGATGAAGTATCATCAATGTGTTATGGCTTTACTTACGACATGTGAGACTGATCTGGTCAACTGGATAGGAGTAATACATCAACGTATAAAACGTGGCATTTCCATGCAAAATACAAGGTTGTTGCATGGACACCCACCATTTTGATAACTGTCTTCATAAAGGTCAGAACATTCTGACCAAATTAGAAGTTGATTGCCAACACATTGTAGAAGTTCATTTGACGCCTGAAAACAATGAAAAATTTCTAAAAACGCAGAAATTGGGAGATTCACTGCAGCGCCCCCTAGTGTTTGAATAGAACACGAGAAGGTAACTTAGGATGCGCTGTGGACATGTGCTACACACATGTGGTGATGATAGTTATGTGTACTGATGTATTAAGCCACGCCCCTCAGAGGTTCATTGGTCCTTATCTTCTGAACACAATGAGATGAACAACATACTTTTGATGACACTGATCCAATAAGGATCGCTGTATCAATCAGACAAGGAGGAGTTTGCAGCATTGTGTTCTTCACAAAATAAAAAAAGGTGGAAAGTCTAAGTAGGCGGAGCTTAATGCTCTGACGGACCGGACATGTCTCATAAAAACACCTCTAGGGGCGCTAACTGTCTGTCTGTAACTAACTAACTGTCTGTCTGTAACTAACTAACTGTCTGTTTGTAACTAACTAACTGTCTGTCTGTCTGTAACTAACTAACTAACTAACTAACTAACTAACTAACTGTCTGTCTGTCTGTCTGTCTGTCTGTCTGTAACTAACTAACTGTCTGTCTGTAACTAACTAACTGTCTGTCTGTCTGTAACTAACTAACTGTCTGTCTGTAACTAACTAACTGTCTGTCTGTAACTAACTAACTGTCTGTCTGTCTGTAACTAACTAACTGTCTGTCTGTAACTAACTAACTGTCTGTCTGTAACTAACTAACTGTCTGTCTGTAACTAACTAACTAACTGTCTGTCTGTAACTAACTAACTGTCTGTCTGTAACTAACTAACTGTCTGTCTGTAACTAACTAACTGTCTGTCTGTCTGTAACTAACTAACTAACTAACTAACTAACTGTCTGTCTGTCTGTCTGTCTGTAACTAACTAACTGTCTGTCTGTCTGTAACTAACTAACTAACTAACTAACTAACTAACTAACTAACTAACTAACTAACTGTCTGTCTGTCTGTCTGTCTGTCTGTAACTAACTAACTAACTAACTGTCTGTCTGTAACTAACTAACTGTCTGTCTGTAACTAACTAACTAACTAACTAACTAACTAACTAACTAACTAACTAACTAACTAACTAACTAATTAACTAACTAACTGTCTGTCTGTAACTAACTAACTGTTTGTCTGTAACTAACTAACTAACTGTCTGTCTGTAACTAACTAACTGTCTGTCTGTAACTAACTAACTAACTAACTAACTAACTAACTAACTAACTGTCTGTCTGTAACTAACTAACTGTTTGTCTGTAACTAACTAACTAACTGTCTGTCTGTAACTAACTAACTGTCTGTCTGTAACTAACTAACGAACTGTCTGTCTGTCTGTAACTAACTAACTGTCTGTCTGTCTGTAACTAAATAACTGTCTGTAACTGAATAACTGTCTGTCTGTAACTAACTAACTGTCTGTCTGTAACTAACTAACTAACTGTCTGTCTGTCTGTCTGTCTGTCTGTCTGTCTGTCTGTCTGTAACTAACTAACTGTCTGTCTGTAACTAACTAACGAACTGTCTGTCTGTAACTAACTAACTAACTAACTAACTAACTAACTAACTAACTGTCTGTCTGTCTGTAACTAACTAACTGTCTGTCTGTAACTAACTAACTGTCTGTCTGTCTGTAACTAACTAACTAACTAACTAACTAACTGTCTGTCTGTCTGTCTGTCTGTCTGTAACTAACTAACTGTCTGTCTGTAACTAACTAACTAACTATCTGTCTGTAACTAACTAACTAACTGTCTGTAACTAACTAACGAACTGTCTGTCTGTCTGTCTGTCTGTCTGTAACTAACTAACTAACTAACTAACTAACTAACTAACTAACTAACTGTCTGTCTGTCTGTAACTAACTAACTGTCTGTCTGTAACTAACTAACTGTCTGTCTGTAACTAACTAACTATCTGTCTGTCTGTAACTAAATAACTGTCTGTAACTGAATAACTGTCTGTCTGTAACTAACTAACTGTCTGTCTGTAACTAACTAACTAACTGTCTGTCTGTCTGTCTGTCTGTCTGTCTGTCTGTCTGTCTGTCTGTCTGTCTGTAACTAACTAACTAACTGTCTGTCTGTCTGTCTGTCTGTCTGTAACTAACTAACTAACTAACTAACTGTCTGTCTGTAACTAACTAACTATCTGTCTGTCTGTAACTAAATAACTGTCTGTCTGTAACTGAATAACTGTCTGTCTGTAACTAACTAACTGTCTGTCTGTCTGTCTGTAACTAACTATCTGTCTGTCTGTCTGTCTGTCTGTAACTAACTAACTAACTAACTGTCTGTCTGTCTGTAACTAACTAACTGTCTGTCTGTAACTAACTAACTGTCTGTCTGTCTGTCTGTCTGTCTGTCTGTCTGTCTGTCTGTAACTAACTAACTAACTGTCTGTCTGTAACTAACTAACTAACTAACTAACTGTCTGTAACTAACTAACTAACTAACTAACTAACTGTCTGTCTGTAACTAACTAACTAACTGTCTGTCTGTCTGTCTGTAACTAACTAACTGTCTGTCTGTCTGTCTGTCTGTCTGTCTGTAACTAACTAACTAACTGTCTGTCTGTAACTAACTAACTATCTGTCTGTCTGTAACTAAATAACTGTCTGTCTGTAACTGAATAACTGTCTGTCTGTAACTAACTAACTGTCTGTCTGTCTGTAACTAACTAACTATCTGTCTGTCTGTCTGTCTGTAACTAACTAACTAACTAACTGTCTGTCTGTCTGTAACTAACTAACTGTCTGTCTGTAACTAACTAACTGTCTGTCTGTCTGTCTGTCTGTCTGTCTGTCTGTCTGTAACTAACTAACTAACTGTCTGTCTGTAACTAACTAACTAACTAACTAACTGTCTGTAACTAACTAACTAACTAACTAACTGTCTGTCTGTAACTAACTAACTAACTGTCTGTCTGTCTGTCTGTCTGTCTGTCTGTAACTAACTAACTAACTAACTAACTGTCTGTCTGTAACTAACTAACTAACTAACTAACTGTCTGTCTGTCTGTAACTAACTAACTAACTAACTAACTGTCTGTCTGTAACTAACTAACTAACTAACTGTCTGTCTGTCTGTCTGTAACTAACTAACTAACTAACTAACTGTCTGTCTGTCTGTAACTAACTAACTGTCTGTCTGTCTGTAACTAACTAACTATCTGTCTGTCTGTAACTAAATAACTGTCTGTAACTGAATAACTGTCTGTCTGTAACTAACTAACTGTCTGTCTGTAACTAACTAACTGTCTGTCTGTCTGTCTGTCTGTCTGTCTGTCTGTCTGTAACTAACTAACTAACTGTCTGTCTGTAACTAACTAACTAACTAACTAACTGTCTGTAACTAACTAACTAACTAACTAACTGTCTGTCTGTCTGTAACTAACTAACTGTCTGTCTGTAACTAACTAACTAACTAACTAACTGTCTGTAACTAACTAACTAACTAACTAACTAACTGTCTGTCTGTCTGTAACTAACTAACTGTCTGTCTGTCTGTCTGTCTGTCTGTCTGTCTGTCTGTCTGTCTGTAACTAACTAACTGTCTGTCTGTAACTAACTAACTAACTAACTAACTGTCTGTAACTAACTAACTAACTAACTGTCTGTCTGTAACTAACTAACTGTCTGTCTGTAACTAACTAACTGTCTGTCTGTAACTAACTAACTGTCTGTCTGTCTGTAACTAACTAACTAACTAACTAACTAACTAACTAACTGTCTGTCTGTCTGTCTGTCTGTCTGTAACTAACTAACTAACTGTCTGTCTGTCTGTAACTAACTAACTAACTAACTAACTAACTAACTAACTGTCTGTCTGTCTGTCTGTCTGTAACTAACTAACTAACTGTCTGTCTGTAACTAACTAACTGTCTGTCTGTAACTAACTAACTAACTAACTAACTAACTAACTAACTAACTAACTGTCTGTCTGTAACTAACTAACTGTTTGTCTGTAACTAACTAACTAACTGTCTGTCTGTAACTAACTAACTGTCTGTCTGTAACTAACTAACTAACTAACTAACTAACTAACTAACTGTCTGTCTGTAACTAACTAACTGTTTGTCTGTAACTAACTAACTAACTGTCTGTCTGTAACTAACTAACTGTCTGTCTGTAACTAACTAACGAACTGTCTGTCTGTCTGTAACTAACTAACTGTCTGTCTGTCTGTAACTAAATAACTGTCTGTAACTGAATAACTGTCTGTCTGTAACTAACTAACTGTCTGTCTGTAACTAACTAACTAACTGTCTGTCTGTCTGTCTGTCTGTCTGTAACTAACTAACTGTCTGTCTGTAACTAACTAACTGTCTGTCTGTAACTAACTAACGAACTGTCTGTCTGTCTGTAACTAACTAACTAACTAACTAACTAACTAACTAACTGTCTGTCTGTCTGTAACTAACTAACTGTCTGTCTGTAACTAACTAACTGTCTGTCTGTCTGTCTGTAACTAACTAACTAACTAACTAACTAACTGTCTGTCTGTCTGTCTGTCTGTCTGTCTGTAACTAACTAACTGTCTGTCTGTAACTAACTAACTAACTATCTGTCTGTCTGTCTGTCTGTCTGTCTGTCTGTAACTAACTAACTAACTAACTGTCTGTCTGTAACTAACTAACTAACTAACTAACTGTCTGTCTGTCTGTCTGTAACTAACTAACTAACTAACTGTCTGTCTGTAACTAACTAACTAACTAACTAACTGTCTGTCTGTAACTAACTAACTAACTGTCTGTCTGTCTGTCTGTCTGTCTGTCTGTCTGTAACTAACTGTCTGTCTGTAACTAACTAACTAACTAACTAACTAACTAACTGTCTGTCTGTCTGTAACTAACTAACTAACTAACTAACTAACTAACTGTCTGTCTGTAACTAACTAACTAACTAACTAACTGTCTGTCTGTCTGTAACTAACTAACTGTCTGTCTGTCTGTAACTAACTAACTATCTGTCTGTCTGTAACTAAATAACTGTCTGTAACTGAATAACTGTCTGTCTGTAACTAACTAACTGTCTGTCTGTAACTAACTAACTAACTGTCTGTCTGTCTGTCTGTCTGTCTGTCTGTCTGTCTGTCTGTCTGTAACTAACTAACTGTCTGTCTGTCTGTCTGTCTGTCTGTAACTAACTAACTAACTAACTGTCTGTCTGTAACTAACTAACTATCTGTCTGTCTGTAACTAAATAACTGTCTGTCTGTAACTGAATAACTGTCTGTCTGTAACTAACTAACTGTCTGTCTGTCTGTAACTAACTAACTATCTGTCTGTCTGTCTGTAACTAACTAACTAACTAACTGTCTGTCTGTCTGTAACTAACTAACTGTCTGTCTGTCTGTCTGTCTGTCTGTCTGTAACTAACTAACTAACTGTCTGTCTGTAACTAACTAACTAACTAACTAACTGTCTGTAACTAACTAACTAACTAACTAACTGTCTGTCTGTAACTAACTAACTAACTGTCTGTCTGTCTGTCTGTCTGTCTGTCTGTCTGTCTGTAACTAACTAACTGTCTGTCTGTAACTAACTAACTAACTAACTAACTGTCTGTCTGTCTGTCTGTAACTAACTAACTAACTGTCTGTCTGTAACTAACTAACTAACTAACTAACTAACTGTCTGTCTGTCTGTAACTAACTAACTAACTAACTAACTAACTGTCTGTCTGTCTGTCTGTCTGTCTGTCTGTAACTAACTAACTGTCTGTCTGTAACTAACTAACTAACTAACTAACTAACTGTCTGTCTGTAACTAACTAACTGTCTGTCTGTAACTAACTAACTAACTAACTGTCTGTCTGTCTGTAACTAACAAACTAACTAACTAACTAACTGTCTGTCTGTCTGTCTGTCTGTCTGTCTGTAACTAACTAACTAACTAACTGTCTGTCTGTAACTAACTAACTAACTAACTAACTAACTAACTAACTGTCTGTCTGTCTGTCTGTCTGTCTGTCTGTCTGTAACTAACTAACTGTCTGTCTGTAACTAACTAACTAACTAACTAACTAACTAACTGTCTGTCTGTAACTAACTAACTGTCTGTCTGTAACTAACTAACTAACTGTCTGTCTGTAACTAACTAACTAACTAACTAACTAACTAACTGTCTGTCTGTAACTAACTAACTGTCTGTCTGTCGGTCTGTCTGTAACTAACTAACTGTCTGTCTGTAACTAACTAACTGTCTGTCTGTAACTAACTAACTATCTGTCTGTCTGTAACTAAATAACTAACTGTCTGTCTGTAACTAACTAACTAACTAACTAACTAACTAACTGTCTGTCTGTAACTAACTAACTAACTAACTGTCTGTCTGTAACTAACTAACTAACTGTCTGTCTGTCTGTCTGTAACTAACTAACTGTCTGTCTGTAACTAACTAACTGTCTGTCTGTCTGTCTGTCTGTCTGTCTGTCTGTAACTAACTAACTGTCTGTCTGTAACTAACTAACTATCTGTCTGTCTGTCTGTCTGTCTGTAACTAACTAACTATCTGTCTGTCTGTCTGTCTGTCTGTCTGTAACTAACTAACTGTCTGTCTGTAACTAACTAACTAACTAACTGTCTGTCTGTAACTAACTAACTGTCTGTCTGTCTGTCTGTCTGTAACTAACTGTCTGTCTGTAACTAACTAACTAACTGTCTGTCTGTAACTAACTAACTAACTAACTAACTAACTAACTAACTAACTAACTAACTAACTGTCTGTCTGTAACTAACTAACTAACTGTCTGTCTGTAACTAACTAACTGTCTGTCTGTCTGTCTGTAACTAACTAACTGTCTGTAACTGTCTGTAACTAACTAACTGTCTGTAACTAACTGTCTGTCTGTCTGCCTGTAACTAACTAACTGTCTGTCTGTAACTGTCTGTCTGTAACTGTCTGTCACTAACTGTCTGCAACTAACTGTCTGTCTGTCTGTAACTAACTGTCTGTCTGTAACTGTCGGTCTGTCTGTCTGTAACTAACTGTCTGTAACTAACTGTCTGTCTGTAACTAACTGTCTGTCTGTAACTGTCGGTCTGTCTGTCTGTAACTAACTGTCTGTCTGTAACTGTCGGTCTGTCTGTCTGTAACTAACTGTCTGTCTGTAACTAACTGTCTGTAACTAACTGTCTGTAACTAACTGTCTGTCTGTAACTAACTGTCGGTAACTAACTGTCTGTAACTAACTGTCTGTCTGTAACTAACTGTCTGTAACTAACTGTCTGTCTGTCTGTCTGTAACTAACTGTCTGTAACTAACTGTCTGTCTGTCTGTCTGTCTGTAACTAACTGTCTGTAACTGTCGGTCTGTCTGTCTGTAACTAACTGTCTGTAACTAACTGTCTGTCTGTCTGTAACTGTCTGTCTGTAACTAACTGTCTGTAACTAACTGTCTGTCTGTCTGTAACTGTCTGTCTGTAACTAACTGTCTGTAACTGTCGGTCTGTCTGTCTGTAACTAACTAACTGTCTGTCTGTCTGTCTGTCTGTCTGTAACTAACTAACTGTCTGTAACTGTCTGTAACTAACTAACTGTCTGTAACTAACTGTCTGTCTGTCTGTCTGTCTGTCTGTAACTAACTAACTGTCTGTAACTGTCTGTAACTAACTAACTGTCTGTAACTAACTGTCTGTCTGTCTGCCTGTAACTAACTAACTGTCTGTCTGTAACTGTCTGTCTGTAACTGTCTGTCACTAACTGTCTGCAACTAACTGTCTGTCTGTCTGTAACTAACTGTCTGTCTGTAACTGTCGGTCTGTCTGTCTGTAACTAACTGTCTGTAACTAACTGTCTGTCTGTAACTAACTGTCTGTCTGTAACTAACTGTCTGTAACTAACTGTCTGTCTGTAACTGTCGGTCTGTCTGTCTGTAACTAACTGTCTGTCTGTAACTAACTGTCTGTAACTAACTGTCTGTCTGTAACTAACTGTCTGTAACTAACTGTCTGTCTGTAACTGTCGGTCTGTCTGTCTGTAACTAACTGTCTGTCTGTAACTAACTGTCTGTAACTAACTGTCTGTAACTAACTGTCTGTCTGTAACTAACTGTCTGTAACTAACTGTCTGTCTGTCTGTCTGTCTGTCTGTCTGTAACTAACTGTCTGTAACTGTCGGTCTGTCTGTCTGTAACTAACTGTCTGTAACTGTCGGTCTGTCTGTCTGTAACTAACTGTCTGTAACTAACTGTCTGTCTGTCTGTAAATGTCTGTCTGTAACTAACTGTCTGTAACTAACTGTCTGTCTGTCTGTAACTGTCTGTCTGTAACTAACTGTCTGTAACTAACTGTCTGTAACTAACTGTCTGTAACTAACTGTCTGTAACTAACTGTCTGTCTGTCTGTAACTGTCTGTCTGTAACTAACTGTCTGTAACTAACTGTCTGTAACTAACTGTCTGTAACTAACTGTCTGTCTGTCTGTAACTGTCTGTCTGTAACTAACTGTCTGTAACTAACTGTCTGTAACTAACTGTCTGTAACTAACTGTCTGTCTCTACATGGCGTCCTCCTCACCTTTGTGGGCGGGGCCAGGAGGTGCTGAGGTCACATGGTATCTCAGCAGCCAGACAGCGCAGAGCTCCGTCCTCTCAGCGAGAAGAAGAGGATGAACCTGAGAGGAAGAGGAGAGTCTTCCTCAGAAATAAATAAATAAATAAATAAATAAATATAAATATATATATAAATTAACCTTCCTGAAAGAGGACATTAATGCTTGTGATTCGTTCCAAACTGATTATATATATATATTTCAGTTTATTTCAGTTTCAGGCAAACCAGGAGGAAAGGAGGAGCAGAGAGAGCGCAGGAGGCGGATCCCCAAGCTCAGGTTGGGGGAGGTGATCAAGGGAAGGTACTTCCCAGTGCAGGTGCTGCAGCCAATCGGCACCTGGCATTGGACACACCTGCAGCCCATCAGGTGATTAGAGGGAACATATCATCTCAGAGCTGGGAAGCAGGAGGGGAGGAGGCTCCCCTGAACCCCAGGAGAGGAGGCAACCGTGTCCCAACCCTCTCTCCTCTGATCGGCCCACAGAGCAGAGCAGCTGCTCGTGAGACCGAAGACCCGACGGGGAGGAATCTTTTGTTGAGTTTAACCCCTCCCCCTTCACCCAAACCTGTTTATTAAAGGACACTTTTTGTTCACGTACTAATGTCTCCGAGTCTCCTATTTTATTGTTGAATCTTGCCTCCAAGTCCCCCGGGTTGCCACAATATACACATACATACATACATGTGTATATATATATATATATATATATATATATATATATATATATATATATATATATATATATATATATATACATAGACCAACATTTCATTAAATATGTATTTATTTACTTCAATCATGTCACAAATAAGTAAAATAACTAAACAGTAAAGGGTTCATTCGTAACCCAGATTCATTGATATCGATCAGTTACATTGATATTGATCAGTTACATTGATATCGATCAGTTTCATTGATATTGATCAGTTTCATTGATATCGATCAGTTTCATTGATATTGATCAGTTTCATTGATATTGATCAGTTACATTGATATTGATCAGTTACATTGATATTGATCAGTTTCATTGATATTGATCAGTTACATTGATATTGATCAGTTTCATTGATATCGATCAGTTTCATTGATATTGATCAGTTTCATTGATATTGATCAGTTACATTGATATTGATCAGTTACATTGATATTGATCAGTTTCATTGATATTGATCAGTTTCATTGATATTGATCAGTTACATTGATATTGAACGAGTGAATGATCAGTTTCATTTATCAGTTTATTAAAAGTTCATTAAGTTTGTTTGTTTTATTTACCAGATGTGATTTTCATTTATTAAATATGTTAGCGAAATTATTAAACATTGTGTCTCTTATAAATATTTTTTAATTAAGTTCAATGACATTACTCAATGCGGTTTATTTTATTTTCTTTATTAAACTTAACATTTTGTGTGACGCTAACATGACGTTAAATTACTTTATTAAACGTTACATTGTTATTAAAAATTATGTTTATTTTATTAAACATGATGTTTACTTTATTAAACGTTACATTGTTATTAAACGTGTTTACTTTATTAAACGTTACATTGTTATTAAAAATGATGTTTACTTTATTAAACATTATATTGTTATTAAACATGTTTACTTTATTAAACGTTACATTGTTATTAAACATGATGTTTATGTTTTATTAAACATTACATTGTTATTAAACATGTTTACTTTATTAAACGTTACATTGTTATTAAACATGATGTTTATGTTTATTAAACATTACATTGTTATTAAACATGTTTACTTTATTAAACGTTACATTGTTATTAAACATGATGTTTATGTTTATTAAACATTACATTGTTATTAAACATGTTTACTTTATTAAACGTTACATTGTTATTAAACGTGTTTACTTTATTAAACGTTACATTGTTATTAAAAATGATGTTTACTTTATTAAACATTATATTGTTATTAAACATGTTTACTTTATTAAACGTTACATTGTTATTAAACATGATGTTTATGTTTATTAAACATTACATTGTTATTGAACATGATGTTTATGTTTATTAAACATTACATTGTTATTGAACACGTTTACTTTATTAAATGTTACATTGATATTAAACACGACGATGTGTTTGGGTTCCTACCTCCAGGTTGCTCAGCATCAGTAACTGAGAACCGGACAGGATGCAGAACATTCTGGTCCAGACGTCGGGCTCTGCCGTCCGACCCCACGACAGCCAATTGATGGAGGCGCTTTTCAACTCTGTGACATCATCACATCATCATATTCCAAAGCAGTACTAATAACAGATGCAGGAGTACCAAACAAAGACCTCAGAATCCATCGTTCATTTTAGTCCACACAGATACAGTTGATTATTATAATCAACTGTATTAATAACTAGAAAATTTCGCAAGAAATTTTGAAAGTGTGGCTACTACTGCCGTAAGACGTCGCAATATATATACATTACCGGTAGTGAGATGTGTTATTGAGGTTATTGAGGTACATATATGCCAACATTAGCTGTGAGGACTTGATGGTGTCAATATGAATGGGACAGCACTTTGCTGCAACATATCACGTGATTACATCAAAAAATATTGTGTACAATTGTGTATTTATTTTCTATTTAATACAATAATTCTCATTTGAGCTTTATGTTAAGATACAGTTAATTCATGGGGCTTTTATTTTGAAAGGGAAGACAGAAAGACAGACAGGTAGACAGACAGGAGGCGTTACAATGCCTTTGACTGAATATCTCCAAGTCATATGTGTGTTCAGATTTTCTACCAAACCATCTGTTAAACCCCAGATTTAGAGGCAAAAACATGCTCAAATCTCTAATAGAGTACATTCACCAGAGAGGAAACGAGCAGCCGATCCAATGGTATGCTTGTTATTTTTCTGGACTTAATGTGAGCGTCAGTGGAGCTGTTAGTCCTGATTCAAAGTGACATACACATGCGCGCACACGCGCGAACGTGCACGCGACCGTATTAAAACGCGAGGACGTTCACACTCACATAGACACACAGTCAGTTAACTTTGTCTAACACAAAGCTAACTTCATGCTAGCAATCAAATTCACTTCTCTGTCTCTCCTCCATGTTCACGTGACCGTAATTACACACGCGCACACACACACACACACACACACACACATTTAGACACACACACACAGTCAGGATGTCAGCTGACCAACTGACAGTTCCTCCTGCGTCTGTGTGCGCGTGTCAACGGTTGCCATGGTAGCAGTCTTGATTAGCTAACTTGAAACACCTGTGTCACTGTCACGGAGCAGAGGAGAGGAGACTTGACTGCTGATTTAATGACAAAACAACCTTTCAAACTATTGTATTTGACAGACAACCGTGAATCCCATCGCGAAAATAACGTCATCATGAGAAGCACAAGACTTCTGAGAACGTTTCCGTCTACTTAAATATTTGTAAGGATTTAGAAATGAGATCGTAAATCCAGTTTATAAAGTGCTCACGTTTGTGTCATGAGAGGAAATTGTGGTTCGAATTAACATGGCGGTTGATGGAGCAGTTGGCCGGACTTCATGTCGCTTTCAGGCTTGCTGACAAAAAAGTATAAGTTTGTTGGATTCCACGACGCATGTGTACCACAAGCACAATATTTCCTACGTTTTGATGTATAAATTATGCCTCAAAAGTAAATATTGTGGAGTGAATGGCAAAATACAAATACAAATACAGGAGTTAGTAAAAAAATCATTCTCACTCTAGTGATGACATCACCACTCTAACCTGCCCCATACACACCCATTGTAAACTCTGAAATGGTCCCCACATTTTACTAAACTTGAACAATAATTACATGAAAACTGTGCTAGCTATCAAAAAATGCCCAATTGGGAAAATACACTCCAGACTTTTGTCAACGTTTTAAACTTTAAATCATTTCTCTATGTTAAATTATGGCGAGTCACTGTGGGCAGAAAGATGAGTGTTTTTTTTGCTCTCTTCACGCCGAAACCCCATTCAAGTCAATGGGACAATTTCTCGCCGTTTTTCTCGCTTTTCGGGAAAACGGCTGGTCGAATGTCTTAGAAAAGTCATTCCGTGCGATTCCCGATCAGGCCGCACGTTTTGATGTATTTTGACGCATGTGCGGGCAACGCTGTGGGAGGAGATACGGTCCAAAGTTGTGCGGAATAAGAAGAAATATAGGCAACTAGAAAATTTCGCAAGAAATTTTGAAAGTGTGGCTACTACTGCCGTAAGACATCGCAATATATATACATTACCGGTAGTGAGATGTGTTATTGAGGTTATTGAGGTACATTATATGTGTATATATATATATATGCCAACATTAGCTGTGAGGGCTTGATGGTGTAAATATGAATGGGACAGAGAGACAGACAGACAGAGTTTCCCTGTGTGTGTGTGTGTGTGTGTGTGTGTGTGTGTGTGTGTGTGTGTGTCTGTGTGTGTAATAATAACAAGTAAAAAAAAAAAAAAAAAAAAAGATATTTCATTTTCTGCATAAATATGATCAAAAGTCAAGAGTCTGAGTGCACGCGTATTACCACGCGCGCGCACGCGGCCGTTCATGTGCGAGCGTGTACGTTCGCGTGTGTGTGCGCGCGCGCGGCTGTTCACGCACGAGCACCAACAGCTGCTGTGTGTGTGTGTCCCCATAAGGTTGTTAAAACAAGAATGAGTGTGAATCTGCACTGATTAGTTAATTTGAAACACCTGTGTCATGAGTGAGACTGAGTTTTTGCTTTGAAGATGACCTCCTTAGACTTCAATGCATTATTTTTTTTCATAAAAAGCTTAATATTTCAAGAACTTCAAAGGCAAGATGCCAAAATAATTATATTTTCTGAGAGATAAGACTTTTGACCCACAATGTGTCTGTAGTTGCAGTTTCGAAATCAGGTACGACCGTCAGGGGGGAGACTTTTTTGAGAGAGATATAACATGGCGGTGAATGGAGGAAGGAGAGGACCACCTCTCACTTATAGTCTGATTTAAACACGTCTGAATCTGTTGGATTCAAATCGACCCAATTTTACGAAGTAAGACAAGATTTCCTACGTTTTGATGTATAAATTATGCCCAAAAAGTTAGTATTGTGGAGTAGATGGCAAAAAGCAAATACTTTAATGACGAAATCTGGAAGGCTCTGTGCCCTCTAGCTGTGACATCACCACTCTAAGCAGCGCAATACACACCCATGTTAAACCAAGAAAAGGTTGGAAAAAAGCATAAAACTAAAACGCTGACAGTTACAAAACTATTTTTTTGCGTCAAAACAAGTTAGAGCACGGTGAAACAGGGAGCATCTGGGAACTCCAGGCCTGAAGGGGGCAAAGTGGAACCCAAGATACGGTCCATGTTTCTGGAGGGACCAAATTCAGCAGCGCGCACCTCATGGGTATAAAATGTTTGGTGTTGGGCTGGCCTCCCTCTTTGCTCCTCTCCACGACGCAGCTCACGTTCAGCCGCAGACGCAACTGGTATGAATTCTGTTCATTTCAAGTATTGTTTGTGGAAATCGTTTGTTTGCTTCTTCAGTTGATTTTGATCTTTGAATTTGTTTTACCTGTGTTTGGTAAAAAATGTATAGTTTAATGATGTTAAATTATTATTGTTTAAAGACATTCTAATGCAGCATTTAACCTACTCCTTTTTGTGTTCAAGGTTATCAACCTATTCCGATTCCTATTCTCCTGTTTCAACAACCAAATCCGTCTCGAAAGGGAAATAAAAAACACTGGAATGGAACCGAGTTGTCCCTTTGACTGTTTGTGCTGAACAAGCCATTTTCAAGTTTAAGCTGAAGTGAACTTTAACACCAGGATAACTTGACACTATTAAAGATATCAAAAATCTGAAATGACAGAATAATAGCTGAAGGTTTTGTCAACATAAAAGTTTAAATGGTGTCTTTAGCTGAACGTATGGAGAACCTGTAAGCCTTTGAAGTTGAAGAGGATTTGAAGATCTTCCCCATTCGAAACCATTCATTTTAATTTTCATAAAAAGCTTAATAATTCAAAAAGTTTAATAGTTAAAAATATGAAAAGATATAGCCATCGTGTCCTGAAGTAGCTGAATATTTTAATAGTTGAACGGTTTCGGTAGCTGAATATATGAAGGAGCTTAAGAGGTCCAAAATACGTACGGAAGAAATAGAATAAGTTTAATAAAAATTTGAATAACAATAGTTGGACTGCTGAAGCATTCCAACTAATAAGTTGAACTAGAAATTGCATTTCCTGCTGAAAATGCGTTGGAATGCTAAAAGCTGAAGCTTACCTCACTGCACACTGGAGGTCATTTTCAGTCGATTTTCTCGATTTGACATAATTTTCTTAGATTCACCTTTTAAGGCACTTGCATATAAGATATATACCCATGTTTTACATCATAAATTGCAGAACAATCTCAGCTATCTATATAATGAGGCACCATTGTCGTAAGGCAAAAGTGTAAAGAAAAAAACTTTATAATATGACACTAAAGCTGAAAAATGGAATCTCGATTTATGGAAATTCTTCATATCGCTTGAAAAAACCTAACTTTACTCAGGTGGTGACTCTGTTTAGGTGATGGCAATTGGTTTACCAAAGGTTTTAGGTTCACAAAAGCAGTGAAATATATGAATAAAATGTTAGATACATGTAAATAAATGTCTAAAACTAAAGTTTTTATTATCGTTTTTTGAGTAGAAATATGGTCTTTCACAGCTTTCACCAAAATGATAAAAATGGGACTGAGAAATGACTTCATAGTGCAGATAAAGCTTCAGGGAGTGTGTGCAAATGAAAAATGACCATCACAACACATTTTTTTTTAAATAAAAATATGTATTATAAAAAAAAAAGAAAATATGTACAGAATATATATTCAGAAATATAAAACAGAACAAAGACTAGACCATTTACAATATACAAGTATATATGCTTCAATGGCATATCCTCATGCCATGGCATGCCAGTCATGGAAACAGTTTCTGTTCAGCTGCAGGCAGAGGGGAACGTTACACGCCTCGCACTTCCACGCCGTGTCTTTGCTCACTTTCTTCATGCTGCAAAGCTCGCAAACCCTGCGACCCACCGTGGACTTAGTTGGAAGAACAGTTTGAAGAGTTCAATGGGTGTTGCTGTGGCACTGACATGTGGACCTGGTGTCCGGGCTGGAACTTGATGACGGGGGGAGCAGTGTCCGGGTCTTCATCCGTCCTCCAGGACAGCGTAGGTGCAGGTGGTGCACGTGCTGCTGTCTTTCTTGATCTGGCCTGAGGTGAAAGCAGGCGCCGGGCAGCACGCGCCCTGTTTGCTGGAGATGGTGTCTTTAGTCGTCGGTCAACGCGCTGCCTCTTTGCTGGTCGTGGTAGTTGCCGTCCAACGCGCTGCCTCTTTGCTGGTCGTGGTAGTTGCCGTCCAACACGCTGCCTCTTTGCTGGCCAGGCTGGTCGGGGCGGCTGGTGCTCCTCTCTGTAAAATAAATCAATACTAGTCAGTTGAAAGAAAGATGACGTAACGATTGAGCAGAATGCTCCACATTGGATGTGTAAATATTATTCAGATCATGACTGTGGTAGTAATTTCAGCATAGGGCTCCGCATTGGATGTATACATATTAGTGGTAGTAACGTGAAGCAGAGTATTGTACAAAGCAGACTGTGTATAAACATTACTCAGATCATGACGTAGTAACGTGAGAAGCAGTGTGCACCGCGTGGCTGGCTCTCGTGCTCTCCTGCACAGTGTACACATTACTAGTTTGTACACATTACTAGTTTGCACCATGCAGCCTTACAGACACGTAACAAAGTTTAGTAACTACACTTACCCATCTTCCTCAGAAGAACTAAAGCCTTCGAGCTCTGACGACGACGCGTCGTCCTCCTCCTCGCTGCTCTCCAGAATCATGCGCTTTGCTTCCTCCGTGTTGAATCTCTTTGTCGTTGATTTTCTCTGATTGTAAACTGTAGTGTGAACATGCTCAAGTGGGTTGTCCTTTTGAGATTTTCCTGAGTGTACATTGGTTGTTTAGTTCACGAAATGGCGACGGACATATGACTCAACAAATCACAGAGAAGGATTTTTTTATTTATTTTTTCAGCGTCAGATGACACACTGCTGCCCTTTCGCTTGCTTGATGATGTTAAAATTATGCTGGGCTCTGCCTGGGCAGGCACCCGGAAGCAGGAAGCCGTCTCTTTCCGCCAGATGTAAAATTATATTTTTGCGATGTATTATCGGGGTGCTGTGAATATTTTAGAAACTTAGAGAAAAGTTTCAAGTGTCACCACGCGAAACCGCGGGCTCAGTGGACGAAGGGTTAAAGCTTAAATATTTGAAAAGATAGCTGAATATAGCTTAACATAGCGGAATATAGCTGAATATAGCTGAAGCTTAAAGCTGAAATATTTCAAAAGATAGCTGAATATAGCTGAAAATAGTGGAATATAGCTGAATTTAGCTGAAGCTTAAAGCTGAAATATTTGAAAGGTTAGCTGAATACAGCTGCAAATAGCTGAATATAGCTGAACATAGCAGAAAATAGCTGAATATGGCTGAATATAAAAAATATGAAATTATAGAATAATAGCTGAAGGTTTTGTCAACATTTGAACGTTTAAAAGGTGTCTGTAGCTGAATGAACCCTAGGGCTCCTTCAGGTGTTCTACAGCTCATATGACCTTGATATGAATACCAGCCCCTATTGTCCTTGATCTCTAAAGAATCAGCAACTCCTTGACTTAAAAAAAAAGAAAAAAAAAGTGCACGACACCGTATTACCACGTGCACGGCCGTTCACGCGCGCGCACGCGAAATAGCACGCGGCCTTTCACGTGCACATAGACACACAGTCAGTGATCTTAGTCCAACACGAAGCTAACTTCAAATTCACTTCCTCCATCAACAGCTGCAATATGTGTGTGTGTGTCCCCACAAGGTCATTAAAACAAGAATGAGTGTGAAGCTCCACTGATTAGTTAACTTGAAGCACCTGTGTCATGAGTGAGACTGCTTTGAAGATGACCTCCATAGACTTCAATGCATTATTTTTTTTCATAAAAAGCTTAATATGTCAGAACTTCAAAGGCAACATGCCAAAATAATTATATTTTCTGAGAGATAAGACTTTTGCGAACGCGTCGATGTTGTTTGTGTAACCTACAGACCCACAATGTGTCTGTAGTTGCAGTTTCGAAATCAGGTACGACCGTCAGGGTGAAGACATTTTGGAGGGAGGTTTAACATGGCGGTGAATGGAGGAAGGAGAGGACCACCTCTCACTTATAGTCTGATTTAAACACGTCTGAATCTGTTGGATTCAAATCGACCCAATTTTACGAAGTAAGACAAGATTTCCTACGTTTTGATGTCTAAATTATGCCCAAAAAGTTAGTATTGTGGAGTAGATGGCAAAAAGCAAATACGTTTGTGACCAAATCTGGAAGGCTCTGTCCCCTCTAGCTGTGACATCACCACTCTAAGCAGCGCAATACACACCCATGTTAAACACAGAAAAGGTCTGAAAAAACATAAAACAAAAACGCCGACAGTTAAAAGACTATTACAGATATCAAAAAGCTGAGTCATACGGTAACAGCTGAAGGTTTTGTCAACATTTTAAAGGTGAAATGGTGTCTCTACCTGAAAGTATGGCGAACCCTTTAGCTTTTGAAGTTGAAGAAGTTGAAGCGGATTTAAAGACTTTCTTCATAGGATTCCATTCATTTTTATTTTCATAGAAAGCTTAATAATTTGAATATTTTAAAAAATATGAAATTACAGAATTATAGCTGAAGGTTTTGTCAACATTTGAAAGTTTAAATGGTGTATTTAGCTGAACGTATGCAAAACCTGTAAGCGTTTGAAGTTGAAGAGGATTTGAAGATTTCCCCCATCCGCTGCCATTCATTTGAATTTTCATAAAAAGCTTAATAATTTGAAAATTTGAAAAGTCAGAAATATGAAAAGGTCATTGCCATCGTCTCCTTAATGAGCTGAATATTTTAATATTTGAATGGTTTCTATAGCTTAATATATGAAGGAGGAGAAGATATTCAAAATACGTACGGAAGAAATAGAAGAAGTTGAATAAAGAAGAGGATAACAATAGTTGGACTGCTGAAGCATTCCAACTAATAAGCCCGCAGGAGAACATGAAGTGTGCTTTGCACAGGGGTCTATGACCCCTGTAGCTGAAGCCACACTTAATAATAATAATAATAATAATAATACGCCTGCAGGAGAACATGAAGTGTGCTTTGCACAGGGGTCTATGACCCCTGGAGCTGAAGCCACACTTAATAATAATAATAATAATAATACGCCTGCAGGAGAACATGAAGTGTGCTTTGCACAGGGGTCTATGACCCCTGGAGCTGAAGCCACACTTAATAATAATAATAATAATACGCCCGCAGGAGAACATGAAGTGTGCTTTGCACAGGGGTCTATGACCCCTGGAGCTGAAGCCACACTTAATAATAATAATAATAATAATAATACGCCCGCAGGAGAACATGAAGTGTGCTTTGCACAGGGGTCTATGACCCCTGGAGCTGAAGCCACACTTAATAAAGAAGAGGATAACAATAGTTGGACTGCTGAAGCATTCCAACTAATAAGCCCGCAGGAGAACAAGAAGTGTGGCTTCAGCTACAGGGGTCATAGACCCCTGTAGAGAAGAGGTAGAGAACAGGTAAAGAACATTTAGAGAGGTAGAGAACAGGTAAAGAGGTAAAGAGCAGGCAGGGAACAGGCAAAGACCAGGTAGAGAAGAGGTACAGGTAGGGAACAGGTAGAGAGGTAGAAAAGAGGTAGAGAACAGATAGAGAGGTAAAGAGCAGGCAGAGAACAGGTAAAGACCAGGTAGAGAAGAGGTAGAGGTAGAGAACAGGTAGAGAAGAGGTAGAGAGCAGGTAGAGGTAGAGAACAGGTAGAGAAGAGGTAGAGAACAGGTAAAGAACAGGCAGAGAAGAGGTAGAGGTAGAGAACAGGTAGAGAACAGGTAGAGAGGTAGAGAAGAGGTAGAGAACAGGTAGAGAACAGGCAGAGAAGAGGTAGAGGTAGAGAACAGGTAGGGAACAGGTAGAGAGGTAGAGAAGAGGTAGAGAACAGGTAGAGAACAGGTAGAGAAGAGGTAGAGAGCAGGTAGAGGTAGAGAACAGGTAGAGAAGAGGTAGAGAGCAGGTAGAGGTAGAGAACAGGTAGAGAAGAGGTAGAGAAGAGGTAGAGAACAGGTAAAGAACAGGCAGAGAAGAGGTAGAGGTAGAGAACAGGTAGAGAGGTAGAGAAGAGGTAGAGGTAGAGAACAGGTAAAGAACAGGCAGAGAAGAGGTAGAGGTAGAGAACAGGTAGGGAACAGGTAGAGAGGTAGAGAAGAGGTAGAGAACAGGTAGAGAGGTAAAGATCAGGCAGAGAACAGGTAAAGTCCAGGTAGAGAAGAGGTAGAGGTAGAGAACAGGTAAAGAACAGGTAGAGAAGAGGTAGAGGTAGAGAACAGGTAAAGAACAGGTAGAGAAGAGGTAGAGAGCAGGTAGAGGTAGAGAAGAGGTAGAGAACAGGTAGAGGTAGAGAACAGGTAGAGAAGAGGTAGAGAGCAGGTAGAGGTAGAGAACAGGTAGAGAAGAGGTAAAGAACAGGTAAAGAACAGGTAGAGAACAGGTAGAGGAGAGGTAGAGGTAGAGAACAGGTAGAGAAGAGGTAAAGAACAGGTAGAGAACAGGTAGAGGAGAGGTAGAGAACAGGTAGAGGAGAGGTAGTAGAGAGGAGAGGTAGTAGAGAACAGGTAGAGGAGAGGTAGAGGAGAGGTAAAGAACAGGTAGAGAACAGGTAGAGAGGTAAAGAACATGTAGAGAACAGGTAGAGAGGTAAAGAACATGTAGAGAACAGGTAGAGGAGAGGTAGAGAACAGGTAGAGCGGTAGAGAACAGGTAGAGGAGAGGTAAAGAACAGGTAGAGAACAGGTAGAGCGGTAGAGAACAGGTAGAGGAGAGGTAAAGAACAGGTAGAGAACAGGTAGAGGAGAGGTAGAGAACAGGTAGAGCGGTAGAGAACAGGTAGAGAACAGGTAGAGGAGAGGTAGAGGAGAGGTAAAGAACAGGTAGAGAACAGGTAGAGGAGAGGTAGAGAACAGGTAGAGGAGAGGTAAAGAACAGGTAGAGAACAGGTAGAGAACAGGTAGAGGAGAGGTAGAGAACAGGTAGAGAACAGGTAGAGAGGTAAAGAACATGTAGAGAACAGGTAGAGGAGAGGTAGAGAACAGGTAGAGAACAGGTAGAGAGGTAAAGAACAGGTAGAGAACAGGTAGAGAACAGGTAGAAGAGAGGTAAAGAACAGGTAGAGAACAGGTAGAGAACAGGTAGAGGAGAGGTAAAGAACAGGTAGAGAACAGGTAGAGAGGTAAAGAACATGTAGAGAACAGGTAGAGGAGAGGTAGAGAACAGGTAGAGCGGTAGAGAACAGGTAGAGGAGAGGTAAAGAACAGGTAGAGAACAGGTAGACAGGTAAATAACATGTAGAGAACAGGTAGAGGAGAGGTAGAGAACAGGTAGAGAACAGGTAGAGAGGTAGAGAACAGGTAGAGAACAGGTAGAGGAGAGGTAGAGAACAGGTAGAGCGGTAGAGAACAGGTAGAGAACAGGTAGAGGAGAGGTAGAGGAGAGGTAAAGAACAGGTAGAGAACAGGTAGAGGAGAGGTAGAGAACAGGTAGAGAACAGGTAGAGGAGAGGTAGAGAACAGGTAGAGAACAGGTAGAGAACAGGTAGAGGAGAGGTAAAGAACAGGTAGAGAACAGGTAGAGAGCTAGAGAACAGGTAGAGCGGTAAAGAGCAGGTAGAGAACAGGTAGAGAACAGGTAGAAGAGAGGTAAAGAACAGGTAGAGAACAGGTAGAGAACAGGTAGAAGAGAGGTAAAGAACAGGTAGAGAACAGGTAGAGAGCTAGAGAACAGGTAGAGAACAGGTAGAGCGGTAAAGAGCAGGTAGAGAGCTAGAGAACAGGTAGAGGAGAGGTAGAGCGGTAAAGAACAGGTAGAGAACAGGTAGAGAACAGGTAGAGGAGAGGTAGAGAACAGGTAGAGAACAGGTAGAGAA